>VRLP01006197.1:2500-30395 GCA_009660295.1 Lophius piscatorius | reverse complement strand
TGGGTCAGATACTCCGTGTGACAGATTATTTTACCTACTACCTAAAATTCATCTACCTGGACAGTTCTACTCGTGGTTCCTCCCGGTAGGGCCGATTGTGTCGGCTTGTGGCAGCGCCACCTACAACGTCTCATAGTATGTAGACTCGTTCCTCGGCCCCCTCTCTTGCAGGCACCCCAGCTATCTCAAGGATACTTACCACTTCATCGAGGTGATCCGTCCTATGCTGTTGTCCTCCAACGCCAGCCTCTTCACCATCGACATAGATAGCCTTTATGAAGATAAACACGGCCATGGACCTTCAAAAAGTTAAAACGATATTTAACCGGTATCCAGACTCCAACAGACCCGATAACGAAGTTCTTCAACTCCTGGAAATCTGCCTGAAATTTTATGATTTTAATTTTTCGACAATAAATTTTACCTACAGGTGGAGGGCACAGCTATGGGGCACAGATACGCGCCGTCCTATGCCAATATTTACATGAGCGAGTGGGAGAGGGGGGGTGTTGCTTCCTGGAGTTTATAGATATCCTGAACGACCATCACCCCTCCATCACAGTTAAACACAACGTAGACCCGGATGAAGTTAACTTTTTCGTCAAGTTTTTATTTTTGAAAAAGTCAACACACCCAAAAAAAAAAATACTTACTCGGGTTTTCTTTAAACCAACCGACACACACGCTCTTCTTCACAAAGCTAGCTACCATCCCAGACACACATTTAAAGGTCTAGTTAAGTCACACATCATCCGTTTTTCTAGAATCTCCTCCCCTTCCATAGACTTGTATAACTCCATCAATATTGTCTTCCATAGCCTTAGACGTAAGGGTTACTCCAGGAGGCTCCTCAGGTCCATGAAGCGTGACGCTCTGGCATCCCTCTCTCCCACCGCCGCAACTAACGGCTCACCTGACGCGGTCGAAGCAGAGCGGCTCCATCAAGACGACGCTTAGCGACCCAGCTGAGATTGTTCCCCTCGTCTCCAACTTCAGCAAAAAACTTCTTAGCCTGCAGAACAAATTGAAAAATAACTTCACAATCATCATTTCCGATCACGAGCAACTCCAAAATCATAGGGTCCTCTCTGCATTTAGAAACAATAAAAGCCTCAAGGATTTATTGATCACAGCTGCGTTCCACAGGCACGAAGGTGTGGAGGTCTCAGTGGGCTTTTAACCAGATGAAATTCATTTTAAAGCCACACGGGGGCGCTGCCTCTCCATTTAGCTCACATTTAGCTCACCTTGCAGAGCAGCAATGCAGTCTACTGCATCAGATGCCAGACCTGCTGTGTCCTGTACCTGGGGGGGGGAACGAGGAGAACGTTAGGGCATAGACTAAGGGAACACCTCCACAATATTGGGAAGGGCGAACTTACCACTCCTCTAGTGCGGCACTTCCAAATCCATCACATACAACAGCTCAGGGTTGACGGCAGACTGAAGATTGGGTCCCCCTTGGACTCAATCTAACATACACAAGGGGTGTATGAACAATACAGACAACAAGTGCCCATTTAATTAATTAATATGTATGAATAAATGGGCAAATATACATGTGATGTGTTGTTGTTAATGAAAAAATGTTGCTAATGTTACCCCCAGACCCAAAATGGGAAGATAGAAATTGTTTTGTCAATGGCTGTATGTAAGAGTAATCCCTTGCACCTTTGATTACCCTGCTCTAAAGGTGACTGGCTCTGGAGGTTCACCTCAGCACTCTTGATCTCTGACCCCCATCTGTACATGAAGTGGGGATCACATGAGGTTCTGCATGTCTCTGTGATCAACCTCTCTATAGTTCTTGTTTTTTTTTGTATATATGTATAAATATAGAGAGGTTGATATTTCAACCAAGCATCAAAACCGATGACAACCCTCAACCGTTTTTGCAGGACGGGGCGCTTTACTTATTTAATGACCACTTTGAAAAACATTTTTTCTCCCTTCGTCCTCCTCCTCTTTTGAATCATCTTCTGTTTCATCCTGTGTGTCACAGGAAGCCTCGCTGGTTGAAGGAGAAGGAGGCGCCATATTTGGGGTGTCTTGGTCACAGGAAGCCTCACTTGCAGTGAGGAGACTACACATGGGGGTCGAAAGTTGTGACTCAGTGACAGAAGAGGATGCAGTGGAAGTAGCATGTGTCCTCGCCTCCATCGCCGTCCTGATGCTCCATTCAATTAAAGCATCATCCACTTCATCAATTGGTGGTGTGCAATTTGAAGCCCTTACGAGTGCTAGTTCCCTAGCAACGGATCTATCCTTGGCCTTTTGGATGTAAAGTTTAGCCATAGGCTCCTGAAAATGTAGAGGAATGCTTTATTAAATTTAACTATGGTCTGTTAGAATATGTTCCAGTGTTTTCTTTATGTCTATTTGCTTTCAGACTCAAGCATTTTCAAAGCTATACCTACAAAGAGCTGTCTGGAGGATAAGCAGTAGTAACTAAATATAGCATTTCTGACCACACAATGATTAAATAAGGACCTCACATGCATCACAGACAAGGGAGAAACCAGAAGCAAGAGAGTATCTTTCTGTAGAAACTGGAAGACATGCAAGTCATCTGACCAAGATATTACTAAGGTTCCAGATTCTACATATAAGTCCCTTTTAATGTAAAAATGTAGTGTTCTGCTATAGATCTGGAACTTCCTCACAAACACACAAAAACCACAATTCTTCAAATACATACCGGAAGTTGGTGGATCTTTTGCAGGTGCTTGCCAAGTCGATTAATATATTTAGACTAACAGGAGGAAACTGGAAAAACGGATCAGGAAGGCCAGCTCGGTCCTGGGGTGTCCTCTGGACCCAGTGCAGGAGGTGAGAGACAGGAGAATGATGGCCAAGCTGTCATCTCTCCGGGACAATATCTCCCACCCCATGCAGGACACCGTCTCTGCACTGGAGAGCTCCTTCAGCGACAGGCTCCTTCAACCCAAGTGTGTGAAGGAGCGATATTGCCGATCTTTCGTTCCTGCAGCAGTCAGACTCTACAACCAGCACTGCTAGTAACACACACACACACACACACACACACACACACAGACAGACAGTATAATATTGAACATGTCCTCATTTCAAACTGCACATTTAATTTAATATAATTCAATTAATAGTTAATTGTTTATTTCTGAGTGTGTATATTATTTGATATTGTTTATTGTATAATTTCTGTTATATTTCTATTATAATGCAATATGTCCAGTATATTGTATACTGTACCATAATATATTCTTTAGTATATAATGTTTATTATAATATAATAATAATTATAATATTTTATTTCCTGTAAAGTGTTATATTATACTATAGTGTAGTATTTCCTGCCTAATGTAATATTTCAATTTTGGTTTAATATTTCCTGTATAGTGTAATATTTATATTATGGTGTAATACCCTAGAATAGATTAATATTCATATTTATATTAGCATTTTTATTCTGTTATATTGATCTGTGTGCCCTTTCCCCGTTGTGGGACTAATAAATGTTTATCTTATCTTAGACCATCCATTAAATGAAATACAGTAATTAGAATGCCACCTCCACATGTTAACAGAAGCACAACAGTATTAACATTTTTGAAATATACAATCAAATTAGGCAAATTAAAATATTTTGTCTTTTAAAGTATAAAAAGCACAAAATTAATTATTCGCAAGAATTAAAGTAAAACCTGCAAAAGTAATTATTCTTGTCCTAAAAGGCTACCTTGGATACTAATTCAAAGGTTCAAATGTGGGAAGCATGTTCTAAAGCACATGGCAAACTAGACTTTTCCAACCTTTAAAGGTATGATGTTAATAAGTGGAGGTGGAGGTTTGTGATCAGACTGTGTCCGCTCAAAAGTCAAGTTATCTCAAGACACTTGTAGCAGGTTTAGACCAAACTCTAATTAAAGTTATTTACAGAGACCCAACAAGACCCACCAGGAGCAAGCACTTGGGGGATAATAAAATGCATAATCAACTGTTAATAGGTGTTAATTTCCTAGTTATGGCTCTGCCAACATGCTTGCACGTACTGGTGTGCCATTATTAGCGTGCGCGCACACTCGATTATGTAGCTGGTCCACCCTGACTTGGTATGCTGCTATACTGTGTATCTCTGCTTTGTTTCTATCTTGTGTTTGATGAGTAATGAAACGGGGACCACTGCTTTCTTGTCAGCTGAGAGGGGGGATTATTCTGTACAAAACGGGTTAGATGAACATTAACTAGCAGCAAATGATTCCAAACAATGTCTCACAAGCAAACCTCTCCTCAGTAGAGCTAGCAACAAACTGACATAATGTATGCTATTTTCCAAAATGCAATAAAACAAAATATATCACACCGTGATCACATAAATACAAAAAAAATTACATATAACCTAACCCATGGGCAGTAATCTCTTTTACATTAAATCAATCAACATTAATTTAAACATAAACCATCTTTCATATATTACAGAAAATCAAAGTTATAAATAAAAATATGTATCCAAATTAAAATGACAAAAAGGGAGCTCACATACCTGTACAAAACAAATTATCATTAGCACAGCAAACAATTCCAGCAAATATCTCACAAGCACACGTTGAGAAAAACAAATAACAGCAGACCGCATGAGAATACTCTCATCCATGCTAAATTAGCCTAGTTTGAACTCTTCACATTGCCATGTGAATAAAAATGCTGTGCAAAACAGAAACCAAATGGACACTGTTCTCATGGAAATAAAACACATTATTTACAAAGTACAACGTAAACTCTTAGCCTTTTTTAGTCATATTGTAACAGTTTATCTGCATTAGTACTGGTATTATCTTACCTCTCCTCAGTAGAGCTAGCAGCGAACTGAAGACGGCGCGAAAACACAGGAAGTTACGTCACTTCAGCGAACGGACATAATGTATGCTATTTTCCAAAATGCAATAAAACAAAATATATCACACCGTGATCACATAAATACAATAAAAATGATATATAACCCAACCCATCGACAGCAATTACTTTTACATTAAATCAATCAACATTAATTTAAACATAAACCACCGTAAGTATATATTACAGAAAATCAAAGTCATAAATCAAAATATACCTCCAAATTAAAATGACAAAAAGGGAGCTCACATACCTGTACCAAACAGATAAACATTAGCACAGCAAACCATTCCAGCAAATGTCTCACAAGCACACGTTGAGAAAAATAAATAACAGCAGACCGCATGAGAATACTCTCATCCATGCTAAATTAGCCTAGCTTGAACTCTTCACATTGGCAGGTGAATTAAAAATGCTGTGCAAAACAAAAACGACATTGACACTGTTCTTCTGGAAATGAAAACATAATTTCCAAAGTACAAAGTAAACTCTTAGAATTTTTAGCGGTTTTTTAGCCATATTGTAACAGTTTATCTGCATGAGTGCTGGTATTATCTTACCTCTCCTCAGTAGAGCTAGCAGCGAACTGAGGACGGCGCGAAAACATAAGAAGTGACGTCATCGTATGTCGAAATCCAGCAAGTAACAGTACCATTAACAAAATAAAAGCTCCCAACGAAGACATATACAGATAAATATATATACACTTGAAAAATAACAATATTTGAACAGTAATGGAATTTTGGTGAAATATAAATCAAACTGCTTTGGTGTTAAATAAAGAAGCACTTGTGTGATTTCAACATTAATTCAGGCAGCATCAACATTAATTACCTTTTAATAGGCGTTAATTTTTTCATTATGACTTTGTTAACATTCTTACCACGTGCATGCTCAAACACTCACCCCTGCACAGATAATAATTCATATTATCATTCATGCAATCATAAAAGTGTTTCTTACCTGAGAGCTGGTGCTTTCACTGTGTTTCTCCATCTACACCAGTGTTGCCAGATAGGAAATTTAGAAATATCGTACTGTCGCCTTAAAATTATCGTATTTTGACCCAAACTATCATATGTACTAAAGGAACATGAAAAATTCCATGCTAGTACAGTGCATTTAACAACAAAGCTATTCTATGTGCATGGAACTGCAATAACCTAAGGAATAAACACAGAGGCTCGACCATTTGAGGGAAACAACTGCTTTATTCATTGTCACACTTAAACACACCCAACCAGTCAATTGCACCTCTTTGCACAACCACTGCTTTCGTCCTTAACTACCAAAACAAAAGCATTGGAACTACACACTGCATGCAGAACGGCCTCAACAGGAGAAACTGAACTTTAACATTCAACTCATAATACATGATTATCATCACAGAAGGTCGAGTATATGAGCATATACTAATTGGAAACACAGCCAGACATCAGATATCATCTAATTGTTCAAATTCGACCTTGGATTCACGTTCTTTCCCTGTGTGTGATTCGGCGCCTGAGGTAGAAGGTCCAGCTGTGGCTGTGGCGGATGTTTTCTGGTAAGGATTGGATGCAGTTACTGAACGCAGCAAGGTCTTTGTTGGTGTGCATTTTGAGCATCCGCCAGCTATTTCCACACACTTTGATGAATGCAAGAGTTTATTTGAAGTGTCAGTGATGAGCCTGCTCCGTGGCTTGGTTTTGATCGAGTTCACTTTTGACAAAAAGCGCTCACCTGAGGCGTTTGAATGTGGTAAACAAGCACAACAAGCGCAAATAATGCCAAGTGCTTAAACACATGTTTTCCGCCCATATCTTTCATTATTAAGGGTTAGGGTTAGGCATTATACCAGAATTCATCCACATCCATCTCTTTGGAGCTGTCAGGTTCATGAAGGATATCCTTCTCCACTCTTTAGCTATTTCCTGAACACTGTCTGTATCGGCTATGTCCAGAGTGCGAGGCACAGCTTGAATCAGAGCAAACAGAGATGTATATAGTGATCCATATAGTGGTATAGATTTGGCATGGCTGCTTGATACGGCGCCCTCACGGTCCAGCCTGAGACCAAATTACACAACTAGGTCCAAACAGGGATGAAAGTGGTTGGTTGGACGAAACAGCACTATCTGAGCAACATCTATGAAAGAAAAATTGTCGGACAAGCCCACAAAATTAAAAATGATACCTTACACATCCTGCACCAAGAACAGGGTTAGGGTAAGAAGGACACAGAAGTAACCGGTTCCAACTATCCTTCCTCCCCAATTCAATCTCCTTACTAAACTAATGCCGTAGTTCAGACCGCTGTCAGCGGTTTCATCGTACACATTCACTTTCTCCTGACATGCCTGATTGTTTGCTGTACAACCTTCTTGCCTTCACAAAGTCATGCACTATATGTTAATAACAGTAGTGCACTTTCAGCTTGGCAAATCGCAACCGGCGTTCAGACGCACCTTAGGTTAGGTAAACTGTTTACATTAGTGTATTGTTAATATATTTTTATGCTGTTTCTAAATGTTCTATTTTTTCTGTTATTGTATACTGTGATTCCATAAATGCATCTGCTGTTATCGCACAGAGCTGTATGACTGCACAGCTGCCCAAGGCAAATTTCTCTACGGGGACAATACAGTTGATCTAATCTTATCTTATCTTACTTCCAACTGGAGATGATGGATATCTCTGATTTTTTTTAAAAAAAGTCTCCAATGTTCCTGTAAAGGTAGTTGCAGAACAGTTGATTAATTTTCTTGAAAGAAACTAGCTTCTTAATTTAAAGAAATTTGGGTTCTGACCAAGGTACTCTACAGAAATGATTAAGTGGACATGCAGTTGGTTGTTGTGACATAGTGAATACTCCTAAATGGAACAGCCCAAATAAGAAGATGAGAAAAGTTTCAAGACCATTAAGTCTAAAATAAATAGTTTACGAATGACAAGATCTTGATTATTGATAAAAGGCGGCAAACTATACAAAGCATGCAGTCAATGGTTCTGTTACGTTCCTCTCACTGGTTTTCTGCCTGGGTCGGGTCACACGATCACCAATGAAAACTTGGGGGTATTTCAGGAGTTGGGTTTAACAAACTCTAAGTTTATCCCTGAGCTCAGGCCTGATCAACCCTGAGTTGAGAAACTCTGAGTTTGGTTTCAGAACCACTGATCTGAGTTGGTTCAATCAACTCTGAGTTTGTTAACTTTGAGTTTAACTGGGGCAGGAGGACGATCAGAAGACATCATCAATGGAGCTCAGGTAATGTCCATGGCAACCAGTGAGACGCTCTGGTCGCCATACTTCACGCCATCAAAGCAGGAAATTCTAACGCACTCACCAGCAGATATTTAAAAGAGAAACTCGGCTTCATCAGAGAAAACTGCTGCCTTAGTGAATGTCTCTACTTTTAATGCATCTTCTCTGAATGTTGTGGTGAAATGTGGGGGAATTAAACTAATCAGATCTTTATTGTCATTATGGGTACTAAGCGTACGAGAAAGCAACTGAGATTAGCTGCTTTCTTTAAACTGAGGATTATTCAAAGAAAATCTTTGAATAATGAGATGTACATGTTTACACTGTCCCTTTACCATCGTTAATAGTCTTTTAATCATTGTTGTTTGAGCCACTGTATTTGTGCGTTCTATTGTTTTTCTCTACTGTTGTATTAGTCTTGTTTAATGCGTCTTCGAGTGTTGTTTTTGTGTCTCATTCAGTAAAGGACTAACCAGTGTCTGTGAGTCTGTGAATAAGTCTGTGAATTACCTAAGTCTGTGAATTACCCACGATATAAACCCAAAGTCCAATATATGTTTCATTTCGTCTAAATGTAACAAAGCTAGCATAGTTAATCCCTGTCTAATAAACTAGTAAACAAAACATTTGAAAAAAAAACGCTAGCGACTCTGGACGCTTTCAGTCCTACCTTGTTTGATCCAGCCATTTGGACATCTAGGTTCAGGAACCTTGGACTTTGGTGTTAAAAAAAACTGAACCATAGTGTTTGTTCACGGTCTGAAACGTTGTTTCGGATGATTAAAGCTTTTGGACGAACTTCAGGAAGTTATATAAGGGTACCATCACCAATAAACAATTGAAGACGAAAGAGAAAAATGAAGAAAGTAAGATGAGCAACGGTTACAATAATAATGATAATTGATACTTTATTTATCTCAAGGTAAATTCAAGTTCTCCTCATGTGACCCATCCCCCAGCGGTGAGCAGCTTCTTTGAAGCAACCAGGGAGCATATTGGGCCCAAGGACCCTACGACTTTTAGACTTTTTGGGGATTGAAATGGCTTCATTGAGATTGGGAGATAGCCGCTATACCCAGTAAGCCCAGAACATGTGGAGAAGAAGAGACAAAGTATTTACTAGTGATATGTCAGACCAAGAAATCAAGTATAAACAGGGTTAGGGTTAGACAAACTTCTAATTCTCTTCCTGGGAGAATGAAAGAGACAGGATTCAAGAGGAGGATACCGATTTTAGACACGTGGTGTCTTCACAGCGATCGATCATCAAGCGAGGCCATAGGGAGATGGCACAAAGTAGGTACGTCATCCCTGCTATATGTTTTCAACCTTTATAAACTTTACTATAGAATGTGGTGATAATCAGGCTGGTTCTTTGTCAGACTGTTCTTGAACTCTTAACCACCGATGGGTATGAGCCAGATGATGTGACCCCAGCTCAGGGGGACTCACCTCTACACTTGAGTCGGTCATCACCACAGAAAATTCAAACTCTGTTTTGGCCCTTCATGAAGCTTAGATTCAATTAATCACTCCGCATGCCAGTAGTGGATTCGGTCCTTCTGATTCTCAGCGATGAGCTACAATAAGGATTAAGCGGATCCATTCAGCGTCATGTTGCTTAGTAATGTAAGCCCCGCCCCTTCACAAGGAATAGGGTTAAGGTGGTAAAATGTCAGGTTTTATCATTCATTCATTCATTATCTCATTATCTCATTAAAAGCCTTTATGAAGTCAATCTACAATCAGAGTGTTATTTCTCCTATACGGCTTATAAATACGGAAGCGCATTGCATTCACCAAATAAAAAAAACATTTCAAACACCTATACGGATCTCATAAATCGAGAAGAGGATCTCGTAATTACGGGGAAAAAAATCTCATAATTACCGAGATAAGGAGGATATGTTTGTTTGTTTGCACATGCCTTGTAATGTTTATCACGCATCAGTAACTGTATCTGTCCTTCCACAGGCAGTGAGACTCAGTCGTGTTTGGCCACATTATGACGTTTCTTTAGTGTTTTCCACCATGATTGAACTTGTTCCACTTATTATGTTGGGAAACCGGCGTTGTGTAGCTTGTTTACTATAAACTCGAACAGGCCCAGCATATCTAATAATACATTGACTTCTCAATCGTTCTTTCATTGCCTACGCCATTCTGTGTTTACATTTCTGTAACATCACTCAGCGCATGCGCATTGGCTGAGGCTGTATCTCATACGGCCAGAGAAAAGACAGATACAGTTATAGATGCGTGATAAACATTACAGGGTATGTGCAAACAAAGTAACACATTCTTCTTATCTTGTAATTACGAGATACGGTGTTTGAATTTTTTTATTTTTTTGGTGAATGTAATGCGTATATAAATACTATAGAATAGTTATTTTTATTAATTTAAGTCGGTTTTGATTTTAGATTGTTTGCTTGTTCATTTAAAGAACGGGTTTTCCCTTTTATCTTCCCTTGTTACATTTTCCCTGGTTTAGTTTTATGTATTTATTTTTATTTGTGCACGACAAAGGCTGCTGGTGCTGCCGTAAGTCACGTGACTTCCAGCTCTGTATTTCCAATCATGAAAAAGGTTGATTGTCGTTTTTAAAGAATCGAAAATGTTGAAAAATGTATACGCGTATTTTCTTTTATACTGTTGAGTAAAATACAATATATTTTGTGTATACATTTATGCATAAAAATATATATTAAACTGATTAATAAAACTTGTTCGATATAAATGTATTCCCCCCCTACTGCCACCCTCCCCCGTCTGCTGCTTGGTACGGTCCTCCTTGGTTTGAAGCACAGAGCGGGAGGAAGTGACCGGTTAGACGTTAGCATCGAGCCACCCGGAGTTTCTAGAAGAATTAAGCGCCTCAGACGGACAGAAATGACGCACAACAACAGCATTTACTGTAGATGAGGAAACGATCCGTTTAACACGATAACGTCCGACCCTTTCACTTTAATTCTTTAAGGTACTTGTAAGCTAGCGTTAGCAATAGCTTCTATGGCCGCCATGGGACGTAACGCGTTTTCTCTCCTGTGACTCCAGATCCGAATCCGACAGACAGAGCCGAACCCTGGCCCTCTGGGATGGACTTGACCACCAGCCTCAAGACTCTGTTGCTCGCTGTCCAGCAGTACGGACACGACCGAACGGCCCAGAACGCTTGCAAGCTCCAGAAACAGGTGGAGGTGAGTCCAGTACCCTGCTGCTAAACCTGAGACCCCAGCCCATCCCGAAGTATGAAGCTGATCCTTGGAAAATTCGCCATCAGATCAGGATTATGAATCCCCCTCGTTCTACGCTAATATATCCAGAGCATATCAGCTCAGTGTGTGAACCAATCAGTAGTTCTTTAACTGTTCTCATTAACCTGAAGAACTTAAGAACTGTCTCTCTTTCATGAACCTACAGGTTTATGTTTGGTAGGAGGTCTCTGACATGGACCTTCATGTTTATGGTTTGCAGGAGGTCTCTGATATGGACCTTCATGTTTATGGTTGGCAGGAGGTCTCTGACATGAACCTTCATGTTTATGGTTGGCAGGAGGTCTCCGACATGAACTTACATGTTTATGGTTTGCAGGAGATCTCTTCTTTGAGGTGTGAGCAGCTGCTGTCATCTGGTCAGGCTCTTCCCACTGAGTGTGTAACTGGACTGGTGGAGCTGACTGGAAACCCAAATACTGGCTTGAGCCTAACCAGTTCCGTCATATCCCTGCTTGCTCAACTTGGTGAGTCTGAGCTTTGTAAGAAGAAGACTTATTTCAACAAAAGTTCATTGCTTTGGAGGACTCCTGTCTGAATGCCGCACCCACATTGAAATCAACAATTAATTTTTCTTTCTATTAACTTGCCACATCTGTGTTTCCCACAGCAGGGCTCCTGACAAAAAACATCTATGAGCCATTGACTCCTAAACCCAGAGTATTCAGGAGCCAAATTAAATTTTCAGGAGCAAAAATGATATCGATGTCTAAGTACAATGTTAAATGCCTGCCTTTACCTTTTATTTTCTTTATTTGTGATCAATTTCTTATTTTAGAAATTATTACAAATACGCCTCCAAGAAATTGAGCAGTTCATTCAAAGAAATACAAATGCAATTTCAAATTGTAGAAAAAAGGTTGAACATTTAAATAATAATAAATAATATAAAAACTACCCCAAACAATTCCCACCCCCCTTAAACCCTGGATCCAGACCACATTGAAGAAGAAAAAAGTTTAATTCAGAGCATGACATTTTTCTTTGGAAGGTGAGAGTGAAGACCAAGTTTCTATGACAAAATCCTTTGCTCTGTGAACTCGGGCAATGGACAGCTCCAAATATACAATGTCCATGTACCCCAGGAACCCAAGCACAGGTAGAGAGGGAGTGAAGAGGCCTCCAGCGCGTAGCCACCATTTTTTATCGCTGCATTAAGCCCAGCCAATATTGCCCTCCTTTTATCTGATGTCAAGCGCAGGTGTGATAAATCATTGAGAATAAATTCTCATTATTCTCAATGATCCCTTGTGAGTACTGGAGACGAGGCCTCTAGTACTTGTCACTGCTCATTGTGATGTGCCCCGATATTGGAAGGGCATAGGCTGCATTGCGCCAACAAAATTAATCCTGGGCCAAGTATTTATTTTTATAATAGCAGTCCGACGGCGGAGGGAGTTTTGCAGTTTAGCCCATCAATCGAGGTCGTATATTATCTCCTTGAGTATTTGATCAAAATTGTGTTTGATAACTGCTTAAATTCTAGGGAGAACTTCAATCCCCAAGTAAGTGAAATGTTTCATTACCGGGATGGAAGGGGGGATAGGAGCATCATACATTGCCCGGTTCAGAGGCAACAGAGCAGATTTATAACAATTTATTTTAAAACAAGTTAACTTGCCATATTTATCAAAGATCGACAATGTGTATGGAAAATAACCATATAATAGCATATTGTCTGCATATAACGAAATCTGATGGTGGGTATTTTCGATGGATATTGGGGACACCAAGGGCGAGGAACTGATAGCTTGTACGAGTGATTTCAAAGAGAGAGCAAATAAAAGAGGACTTTGAGGACAACGCTGCCTTGATCCAATACAATTCCCATTATATGTCAGCATTAAGATAAACCAAGCTCTAATTATTTTTCAAAATTGTTATGGGGCAGTAAACACTCAGACTGCAACTGGAAGCCCTTATCTCTCATCTGAAGAACTGTTTATCTGCCAAAGTGAAAGCTAATGTTCAGGGACAGCAGAATAGAAGGACAAAATTAAACTGCAGATTCTGGCTGTACCCATTGGTCCGCATGTCTGCGTGCATCTCCCCAGCGCCGGATTTTATCTACCTGGGCGGGCCACCCAAGTAAAGCCTATGTATGGGAAACACCGGACATATTTGGTGAGGATGTCCAGTCGTACAGTGTTGATTGTAAAACACTGATGGACTGTTGGATCAGCCACTGATCAATGTGTGATGGTTTGCTTCTCTGGGAATAGAGGGCACAAAGCTTCTCCAAATTTCTCAGCAGATGGTACTGCTAATGAGACTTCAGCGTTTTAATATTTAGTAGGCTGCTTATTGGTTATCATAAAACTAACGACTCTCTCTGTCAGCCTGTGATGACGGCAGTAGGGAGATACTCCACAGCAACTACAACCTGACCAGCACCCTGGCCTCTGTTATCCACCACCACAGCTCCACACCAGGAGATCCTCTGGTCCTGCAGGTACATCCATCACCTGGCGGTGTGTATCCTCCTCTGGTTGTCTTTGAAGGTGAGCTGATGAATCTGTCTCATACATGTCTCAGTGTTTACAGCTGCTGCAGAAACTGACCTACAACACACGGGTCTTCCCGTCTACAAACTACATTTCTGAGCTCCTCTTCTTTCTGAAGACCAACATGTAAGTTCTGACCTGTCCCACTAGACCACACGAGCAGCGCCCCTGTTTGAGACATGTCTGTTTCCTCCTCACCACAGCCAGTCTCACAATGATGACATCATCATGCCGTGCCTTGGCCTCATGGCCAACCTGTGTCGGGACAACCATTCGGTGCAGATTCACATCAAGTCTATGGTGAGTCACATCATCACAGAGCTAACGACCATCAACAACAGACAGTCACATGACCTACGACCACGAAGACCCTAACCCTAACGACCACTGAGGGGGTCAGATGATCGACAAGGACCCAATTAGAAAAAATATTTCATGAAACTGCTACTGCAGTAATATTTTTGAGAAGGTACTAGAAGAACTGTAGTAATATTTTGGTAGGGCCCTAACTTTGCTATCTACATGTGTAGTTACCCCATGAGGAGGGCATGTCTCTTAATACTGCCCTTGTTGTGTTCATGTGTCATAGGAAGATGTGAAGTCGTTCTACCGTACTCTGATCAACTTCCTGGCTCACAACAGTCTGACGGTGGTAGTATTCACGCTATCCATATTAGCCAGCCTCACTCTGAACGAGAAAGTTGGAGAGAAGGTCAGTGTTCCCTCTAGCGGTGTGTTTCTGATCTGTATTTGAATGTGTTGGGATTGTACTTTTATTTGATTTATCCTCTTTGAAACTGAACCAACCACGATTCTCTTGCAGCTCTTTGAAGCTAAGAACATCCACCAGACCTTTCAGCTCGTCTTCAACATCATTGTGAATGGAGACGGCACTCTGACAAGGAAGTACTCTGTGGACCTTCTGGTTGATCTACTGAAAAACCCCAAGATAGCGGACTACCTCACCAAGTACGCTAATTTTTTTGGTGTTCCTTCAGGTTTCCTGTTAGTGCCCTGGTGACAGTGAATCAAAGTTCTCCTTTTCTTTTTAGGTATCAACACTTCTCAGCATGTGTATCTCAGATTTTAGGTCTGCTGCAGTCTAAAGACCCGGACTCTGCTGCCAAAGTGAGACTTAAACACTCTGAAACCTTACTTATTGTTTTTAAATTATTTGGGGGCATATAGTCATTTTTAGTCTGTCAGTAAACACTTTTTGTCCAGAGAATATTTGCCTCATACTACTACTACTCATACTAGCGTCTGTAAAAACCAATACCAGTGGAAATGCCTTGCAGTACTTTGCTAGTTATCTTATTTCCTGAGTTGTCCATTAAAGATGATTTTTAAGGTTAGTCATCTTCATCATAGTACACTGCTCAAAAAATGAATGGAACACTTCATCACAGTCTGGCACAGAGTTGGTTAAACTTCTGGGAGCTCAGATCTGGATCAGTTAAAGTTGCTTTGGTTCTGATGAAAGCGCCACCATGTGGACAGGAGAGCAACAGCCGGACAACACCCCCACCCCCACCCCACCCAAAAAAAAAGGTTGTGGATCTGCAGGTGGTGGCCACAGACCATTTCTCTCTCCTCATCCTGCTAATTGATTGTTGATTGAGTCCTTGTCTCTACTGGTACCATGATGTGGCTCCTTCAGCCCATTGAGGTGGACCAGGTTGTCCTGGAGGAGCCGGATTTCACTAGAAGGTTCGCTGTGTCTCCAAGAATAATGTCAGGAGTGCGGAGGACACACCAGTACGACCACAACCAGTATCTGCTCCTCAGTGTGAGGAGGACCAAAAGGAACACTGCCAGGTCCCTACAAGATGACCTCCAGCAGCTACTAGTGTTATGTTTCTGACCAGACTGTCAGAACCAGACTCCTTGGGGGCTCACACAGGACCCTGGGTTCTTCCTGATCCAGGCCAAGGCCCGGCCTCACGTTGTCAGTGTGTAGACAGTAACTAGATGATGAAGGTCTTGACGTCATTGACTTGTTCTCACGTTCTCCAGACCTGAACCCACCTGAGAAATTCTGGGATGTTATGTATCGCTGCATCAGACACAACCAAGTACAACCACAGACTGCGCAGGAGCTTACTGATGTTCTGATTCAGGTATGGGGGGAGTATCTTCAGGACACTATCCTCCTTCTCATGAGGAGCAGGTCCAGATATTGTGAGGATGTCCTTCAGGTACATGGAGGTCAAAGTGCAAGAAACCCACTACTGAGACCCATGTTTTCCACTGACTGTTATTACCTAATTTTGTTCTCAACAGTCCTCACAATGTAGATTAAAGATTACACTTAATTAAAGATTCTACACCTAAATATTTCCCTCATTGAGATGGGATGTGGGATTTCAGTGTTCCTGTACTTTTTTGGGCAGTTTATATATGTCCAGAACTGTGTCCGCTATACTCCAGGCTAATCAGAGGAGGTGATCTCACACTGATGACTTTGTTGTCCTTTTTTTCTTTTCTTTTTTGAGAGGTTATTTTCTGCTCTGGTTTTGTGGGGGGGGGAAATCAGTAGGGACCTACAGTAGAAATGCTTGGCAATGAGGGGGTTAAAGTTGGGATGCTAATCCTCTGTTTTGTTTTGAGGGACTGATGTGTTTTTATCAATACTGTTTTTAATCTGCCAGATATTTTTTTCTGTTTTCGATGGTTAATCCGTTTGTTTGCAGGTGTTGGAGCTTCTACTGGCCATGTGCAGACTTTCAGATCTTCGTTCTCAGCTGTGCGAGGTGGTCTTCAGACAGGCGACATTGAGACACCGAGCTCGAGGCTGCAGGTTGGGGACTGAGTCTGGACTGGGACTGGTGCAGTGGCTGAGCTCGCCTGTAGAGGGTGCTGAGTCCTGCTCACTGCAGGCCCTGCAGCTGTTGAAGGAGCTGCTGGAGGTACGACAGACAGTGACGGAGATGTAGATGTTTATCAGTGAGTCCTCATTCAGATGACATCTTTGGAGGGTGCCAGTCAAAACGTTTTCTTTGTGATGTTGCAGCAGGTTTGTGTCAATGTACACAGTATGCAGGGCTTGGCTTTCTAGCTAACATGAGAATCGCCAATTACATTTTGTTAAGTATTGAGATGGGGATTCTCTCCACTCTCCAAGTTAAGTTAAATTAGCCTCGTGCTAACTTAGTTTATCGCTTTGTTAGGCAAACCGGAGCTAAGTTAACACTCAGCTACTCCCATAATCCCCCACAGCACAGATGCACAATACCCATAAGGCCACACTCTTAAAGGACCAGACCTTTCGTGTCGTAACTTGTCGCTAGCTTACCTGTTGCTTCAGTTCGATAAGGACACCTCAAAATAAATTGTAGGTTGTAGGTAACGTTAAGATGTTGAATATGTGTGTCAAAGGTACTCTGATAAACAATTTTAGAATAATCAGGCGTAGGCAATAACATCTGTGATCTGATCAGAACCAATTCTGAATAGAGGCAATCTCGTATTGTACAGATCGGTTGACATTTAATGTATAAATTACAGTATCGTTGGCATATAAGTGTACTTGACGATCAGAACAGACTTTAGGAAGGTCATTAATAAAAATTGAGAAAATTATTGGTCCTATAGTTGAACCTTGTGGTACTCCCCTCTCAACAATTGAGTTATCGGATAGACTTCCATTGAAACCGACATACTTGATTCTTTTCTGAAGGAATGAGTTAACCAAACTAAACTATTCTGAGAAACATCAAAGGAATAAAGTCTGCCAAGGAATAATAATGCTCGACTATGAAGAAAGGCCTCGGTTAAATAAAGAAAAAATTACACCGGTCAGTTTGCCATTTTCAAAAGCAGTAAACACATGGGAATTGGGTCTGAACCAAGACTGGCATGGAGAGAAGATATTGCAGTCAGTAACATAGTGTTATAGTTGATTGGAAATCCGTTTCTGAAAACACTTTAGCTACACAATTTATCATAGAGATTTGACGGTGATTGTTAATGTCACGGGGATCACCTCCCTTGTGTAGTAACTTTGGTACGTTTCCAGGTGGAAGGGAGGGAAAACATTTTTTAGAGAGGTTAAAAAGGTCACAAAGAGGATACATCAAAATATGAGCTGCTGACTTAATAAATTGAGCCTCAGTGGCATCTGGTCCAGTTCCATGTTCCCCCTTTAGTTCGTTGACCGCATACTGGACTTCAACAGGTAGTATTTTTTTTTTAACCAAAAGCAAAATTTTACAGGAAGTTCTTGTTTGACTTCTTGAGAAATTGTTACATGCTCCTCCAGAGCTGTTTTGGATTATGCATATTTTCAGACAGATATTTTTTGGTATCTATGATGTAGCATGACATGTTTTTTTCTTACATAAATACCTCAAAGAAATATATTTGTCCCAATCAGCAGGATCCTCGGTTTTCCTGTAAATCTTCAAGATTTTATCCCGTTGTTTAAAAAGATTAATCAGGTCAGAGCTAATCCAAGATAGAAGTCTTCCTTTAACCTGAACTTCCCTCTAGGGTGTGTGTTCATCAATAACTTTAGTGATTTTTGAATTAAAAATGAACCCCGAACATCTTCAACATAATGTATAATTTGAAACCTGTCCCGGTTTATTTCAAGCCGATCGTTTATGAAATTACCAGTTGATATTCTGGCATTGTCTAACGCTGATGCATTTTGGAAGGAGACTAGGAGATTTAATCTTCTATACACTAAAGATAGCTGAGTTATCACTAAAAAAGTCAGACAGACCTCCAAAACTACTTTTTCTGTTCGGATGGGCTACAAGAATCCAGTCTAAAAATGGATTTGGGCTAGGATCTGGAGTGGACTCTGGCTTGCTCATTGATCTACTGAGTTAACTTTATACTTTATAACAGGTTTTTGTCATTTGATGAAGAGCGGTCCAGCCAATTACTGTTCAATCAATCAATCTTTATTTATATAGCGCCAACTCACAACCACAGTAGTCTCAAGGTGTTTTTCCTGAAAGAGCAGTACTAGACCAAAACTCTAAATATAAGGTTTTAAGCCTACTTTTAAATGTAGAGAGGGTCTCTGCCCCCCGAACCAAGATTGGGAGATGGCACTGGGTGATGACTGAATGCTCTGGCTCCCATTCTACTTCTGGAGACTCTAGGAACTACAAGTAACCCTACATGCTGGGAGCGCAGTGTTCTGGTTGGATAGGTTGGAAATATGAGCTCCTTCAGATATGTTGGTTCTGACCGTTAAGGGCTTGTTAGGTGAGCAGAAGGATTTTCAATTTGATTCTGATTTTACCGGGAGCCAATGAAGGGAAGTTAATACAGGAGAGATATGTTCTCTTAACCTGGTTCTGGTTCTGGTCAGCACACGTGCAGCAGCATTCTGGATCAGCTGGAGGGGCTTCAGAGTCTTATTGGGACTACCTGCTAGTAGGACATTGCAGTAATCCAGCCTGGAAGTAACAAATGCATGAACTAACTTTTCTGCATCTTTTTGAGACAGAATGTTCCTTAATGTCTTTGAGATACGCCTCTAAATTGGATGAGTGTAGTGTGTCATTTTTTTAAACTGATTTGGATAATGTAGGTGGTCGGGGGGATTGAACCGGTCTCTATGGGTTTTGGGCTGGGTGAATCTAAAAGAGGCGCAGAGAGGCGTGTAAGACTGCAACTCTGCTTCCTGTTCTCAACTCTGTGACGTCACTTTTGCTCTCGTCTAATAATCTCCGTTAGATTCCTAGATAAGAGCGCTGCTCCATCCAAAGTGGGTCGGATACAGTCTCTCCTAACCAGACTAGGCTTTCCACAGAACGTTCGCCAATTGTCTACCAGGCCCATGTCGGTTGCTGGACGCGTCATCGCTGGTCAGATTTGGGAGGGGTCCAGAGAAATCTAGGGAGTCCGACATAGTTTTTGCAAAAGCACACACCGATTGAACATTAATTTTTTTGACCTCCGATCGGCGTAATGGGGTGACATTACCGCTAACGTGAATTACTATCTTTCTACATTTACGCTTATCCTTCGCCAGCAGTTTTAAATATGATACCACGTCGCCCGCTCTGGCCCCAGGAAAGTATTTGACTATGGTCGCTGGTGTCGCTAACTTAATGTTCCGTAAAATAGAACTGCCAATGACCAGAGTTGGATTCTCAGCAGGTGTGTTGCTGAGTGGGGAAAATCTGTTCCGAACATGAACAGGCCGCTGGGGAACTATGGTGAACGGGCTATGCCTTCTTTGCACAGTAACCCTGTGACTGTCCGAGCAGCCCTGTTTTCCCGGCTGCTTGGGAGCTGTTAGGGGGCGGCCAGGAGGAGCTAAGTTAGGTCAGTCTGGCCCGGCTACAGGGGCCTGGCTAGCTACAGCGGCTAATGGGGTCTTTTCCATGGTGCGGAGCCGCGTCTCCAATATAGTGAACCTCTCCTCCAGGGCTACAAATTAATTACACTTATTGCATGTATCATTAGCGTTAAAGGAGGCAAAGGAGTAGCTAAACATATGACACACAGAGCAAGAGAGAGCAGGAGAAGGAGAAAGGGAAGCCAAATCTGTCTTTTGAGATTTAGCGGCTAACGGCTACGTGTTTCAAAAACCAAGCGCAGAAACCAAGCGATGGATAAATAAAACCAGTTTTAACTGATGACCTCCTAAAATTTCCGTGTTTGATCGTCACTCTGAGTATTCATGTCATCTTGTTGTAAAATGTCTCCTGGATGGCGTAGGAAATCACTATTTCTATCACTTCTGTCACTGTCTGCTTCCAGATACCTCTGACATGAGGTTCAACTTCAGTTCTGATTTGATTAAAGAACCCTAAAAGTCACTTGGCCCTGATAATGTCTACAAACCGGTTTCTATCCATCTAACCAGGAGGCGTTGGCAGCAGAGACTTTTTCGGACTCAGTGCTCAACTTCATACAGATGTTGCTTCCAGTCCTTTTAGGGCTGCTAAAGATCGTCTTCGATCCTGCACAAGGAGAGTCCCACCTGAGAAAACACTGCCACCGCATCACACACGTCACCAGTCTGCTGCTTGATATCCATTACGTGACCCTAACCCCTCACACCTATCACCAGTCCACTATATATCCTCTACCTGACCCTAACCTGTTGTTGTGTTTGAAAGTCCGTGGTGGTTTTGAAGCCTTAACTCGTTCACTCCTGTGTGCTGAAGACTCCACCAGATCTCTAGTGTCCCATCAGGTGACTGCTCAGCTCTGCCTCTCACAGGTGGAATTCCTGCTCTCCTGTTGTCATAGCAACAGCCCCCTCAGCTTCCTCCCGGCTGATTCGGACAGGGATGTCAGGTGAGTGAATATGTTTCGTTTAGTGACATCATAAATGTACTAGTGTCCTGGTTTGCGTATTGTATCATAGTGTTTCAACGATGTGTGCCATACTGTAGGGTTAGGATTACATCCTGTCTGTTCCTTGAGCAAGACCTTGAAACCCCAGTTTCTCCCCGCCTCAACGGGGCTGCTCCTAAGGGATGGGGAGACCTTCAAACAACTTATTTCAAGATGCGGTTCTTGTGTGAACGTGTGATGGAGTTTAAATTAATTATTAATTATTGAATTAACCATATAATAAATACTCCAACTCTGCTTACCTGGTTTTATGTCTTTACTCATGGAACCATCATGGAGTCATTGTTTAGTTTTTTGTGCTGATAATACTTGTAGATTTGTAAGAGTCTTGGTCTTGAATACTCCAGTACCAGAGTAATGCTCTGGAGAAGAGTAGTCATGTACTAGTATTGTTCCAGTGCTGCAGTGTTTGTACCAACAGATGGTGATGTTTTAGTCAGGTGTTAGCTGAGGCTCTGCTGAGGACTCTGGAAGTGATGAGCAAACTGAGGCAGCAGGTGAAGGACATGGAGACCAGCTTCTACAGGATGTTGCAGGTATGCACAGACACAGACACAGACATATCTGATTGAAACTAAAATTAAGTATAGTTGTTATTTTCTGACATCCATCAGTTTTCTGCCTCCTGTCATTGGGTCAAACTGGTAAGTTTGTACCCAACTTGTGAGACTGAATGTTAGGTGTGACACGATCACAGCATTCATATGTAATTTGGCACCAGTAAAGGTCATTGTATTAATCCTCTATTTTAAAGTTGGCTAAGCTAAACCAGACCCTCTGGCTCACTTGTTTTTAGGAGCGCTTTGAAGGTTAAATTTGAGTCAATAATGCATCCAAGATATCTGAATTGTGACATGATAGCAATATTTTTGAGAATGTTATAATTGGCACAATGTTACATTGCCATTTAGTAAAGAAACACCCCCACTGCGTGGCTGCAGTGAGTTCGTCGGCAGCCAGCTGCTTTGTCTTGACATGTACATATATCAGTATCAACCACGTACGATTGTGTTTCCACATCAGGGCAGATGTAAGGCAGATCATTAATATATAGAGTACATAGAAGTGTGCTGAGAATTGATCCTTGTGGTACTCCAATGTAAGAACTGGGGAAAGTTGGTTATTGACTTCTACCAGTTGGGTATGACTCGATCCATCTGAGTGCTAATAGGGAGAAGTTTAAAGCTAACAGTTTGGCCAAAAGGACCTTGTGGTTGACTGTGTCAAAGGCATTACGAAGGTCTGAAAAAACTGCACCAACAACAGCACCTTTTTCTACCATTGTTTGGATCTTTTCTATGAAAAGACAGCTGACTGTTTCAGTGGAGTGCTCTTAAGCCAAACGGCATGGGTTGAAAGTTAAATGGACTAGTTTTTAAGAAGGACACGAGCCGCTCAGACATCTGCTTCTCAACAATCTTGGATACTATAGATAGTATGTTGATTAGGCGGTAGTCTCAGATGTTACAATGGCTGTCTTCCGTGCACTTGGGAAAGTTCCCTGTGATACTGACAAGTTAATAATTGGTTTGATGGTGCTGAACAGGTTTTTCTTTCAGCAATTTAAACATTATAGAGTTCATACCATAGACATACTTAAATGTTCAGGATTCAAAAGAATTTATAATCGCTGTCGTTTGTGTCGATGGTCCACGTGAACTTTTTCAACAAACTCAGATCGAACTCCTATTAGCCAAACCCTTATTAGCCGTTCTATAACCCAAAACTTTTGAGATTCATCTCGAGAATAATCAACGCTGGAATAACCTCCAACAGTTTCTCTATCTTTGTGTGTCTCATCATCGCTGACTGTTCAGGACCAGAGGATGGTGACTCCCCTTTGCCTGGCACTCACGTCCCACCACAGAGACCATGTGAAGACTGGACTCGTGCTGTTGTTTGAGGCTATGCCCCTCCCGGACTTCCCAGCACTGCTGTGAGTCATGTAAAATCAAATAATAATAAATTGGACTTATATAGCAGACCTGTGTCGGAGGAGAGAGCCTCAGAGAAGGAGAGTAGGGGTGGAGAAGGTCGGTGAGGTATTGGTGGGGAAGGGCAAGGAGGGATTTGTAAGTGAGCAGGAGGAGTTTATACTTGATTCGTGATTTGATAGGAAGCCAGTGACGGTGGATGAGTGTGGGGGTGATGTGCTGCCAGGGCCTGGCCCGGATGAGAACCCTGGCAGCTGAGTTTTGGACATACTGGAGCCGGTCCAGGGCTTTGCTGGGTACCCCGAACAGGACTCCATTACAGTAGTCCAGACGGGAGGTGATGAAGGCGTGGATGAGGGATTCAGAGTCAGAGAGTGATGACCAGAGATGTTCTTGAGATGATAGAAGGCGGATTTTGTGAAGTAATGATACATTTTTATATTTTGCCGTTAATAATATACATGTTTATATTATATGGTTAATAATATACATGTTTATATTATACGGTTAAAAATATGCATGTTTATATTATACGGTTAATAATATTCATGTTTATATTATACGGTTAATAATAATCCTGGCTACAGGTAAAATGGGGTTAGGGTTTTTATGTGGTGTCTGGTTGATAAAGATTGAAAACTACTTGTCAAACTTTAAGCCAGTTTTTCTCTAACTTCAACGCACCTTATTACTCAAGTCTTGGAGACAGCATCGCAGCAAACAATGCCTATCGCCAGAGGGAGGCTGATCTATCCGTCAAACGTGTAGCAGTGCAGGAAGTCCCGCCTCCCAAAATACTGGACAACTGCAGTGGTCCCAGCAGGAGTGTTCACAGTCTGGTGGAGAAGGTCCAGAATGGTTTAGAGGTACAGGACTCTTTTCTAAAGGACACATTCACGATCTAAGAATGACTCGATGTTTACTATTTGAAAACTTGGTGAAAGTGTGTTCACAGGTCTGCTGTTTTATCTACCGTCTCTAGCACAACAGAATGTTAGATTATCTTACATGTCTTCATATTATTAGGAGCAATAATAACCCCCCTCGACCCCTTAACTTCTATGCAGAAAGGAGAGAAGTCTTATAGCGCCTGTAGCGATGAGTCACTGTGTGATCCGGACCTTAAGGAAACTGCGTGTTTAGGACAATTTTGCGCTCACCTTGATGACTCTGCAGTCAGCAAACAACATATTAGGGAAAGCGTTAAACCGACTTGAACTACATCTTTCACTCTTATGTGCAGCTGCAGGAACACGCCAAAGATTCTCATGTGTCTGAGATTATCAACGTTTTTGAACAGAAGCTCTCTTCATTTACGGTGAGTGACCAATTGGATCTGTATTTACTACCTTTTCATTTAAAATAACCAAATCAGGCTGGTTCATTGTTGACTGAGGTTTTTAGTTGCCTCTACGTGAGCAACGAGTTAGACCACCAGGTGGCCACAAAAACTCTCTTCCCTTTAGTTGTGTGAAAGGTACCATCGCTTTGTCTCCTCGTCAGTCAAAGGAGAATCGCCTACAGGACTTGTTGGAGGCCAAGGCTCTGGCTCTTTCTCAGGCTGACCGTCTCATCACTCAGTATCGCTTCCAACGAGCGCAAGCCGAGGCCGAGGTAATGTTTTACAGCTGCAAAGAGTTGGTTATCCACGTTTTATCTTTTAAGATATAACACCGTCTGAGGTTAGGGTTTTTGTGACAAAACTACTCGAGCTTCACAGATTTTTACTCTTTGTTTGCCTTCAGGCCTGTAAGCTGGGCTCTCTGCTGAAGGAGGCTGAGCGGCGCCGTGAAGATCTAAAGATGGAGTTGAGCTGTCAGGTGATGGAGGTAGAGCGCTCTAAGGCAGATATGGAGGAGTTACTGAAGCACAATGCCCGGCTTCAGCTGGACTCGGAGGGACACCAAGCCCTGAAAGCAGCTTATAATACCCTGCTGAACAGGTCAGTCTGCAGGTCATGAAATGTCTGAATTAAAGAATTTCACCTTCTACTGAAAAATTTTATAAAAGTTTAGAAATGGTGTCTCTGACCAGAAGATAGGAGGCAGAGCTGAACATGTTCAGATGTTCTCTGGGAGTGAGGAGGATGGACAGGATTAGAGCGGAGACATCAGAGGGACAGTCCAGGTTAGACATCTTGGAGACAAAGCAACTTCATAGCAAAGACTATAATGACATTTTAAGATCCTGTAGTGCCAGCCAGATGTGTAAATGTCCACAGATGATGACAAGAGTTTGATGGATTTTATGTATATTTACAAGTCCTCCATCTCCTTAGATTCTTTAAAGCCATTTCAGTGACACTTTTGGACAGGAAATTAGTGGGATTCAGTTTCAATAAATGGTTCCTCTGAATTGCCAGTCGGAACCTGCTTGTTTTTCTCAAATAAATTCAAGTTCAAGTCCATTTATTCTCTTTCAGCCACTGTGTACCAAAAAACCCAAAAACTTTTGAGCTATATTTTAAGATAATTCAAATGAATATTAATGATGATGCGTTATTTATCTGCTAGTTTGAGTTCAGTTAGCTAAATTGCCTGGACTCCGATCATACCACAAGCAAGCTAGCTCAATCGATTTTGCAGATGGCAAGGTAGCCAAAAGGCTCGGGTGAATCAAAGAATACATCCAAAATGCCAAATTTGAAATCTGATGGGTAAGAAAATATAACACTCAATGATATTGTCCACTTTGCAGAAGGGAGTCACTGGCAAAGACAAAGGCCTTTGTTATCCGGCGACAGAACAGGTGGAAAATGTTATTGAATGAAACTCATATGAGCAGCGTAGGAAACAGATGTTAATGGGAACCAGCTGTAGCGCGGTGGGTAGAACGACCGTCTCCAAATCAGAAGATTGGAAGGCAGCCGATTTGAGCACCAGCAAATCTTGATGTCCAAGGATCCTTCAGCAAGATCCTGAACCTCATCTGCCCCCAGGGCGCTGCAAGAAGATGCCCATTGATCCTCAGGGACGGGAAAAATGTAGAGAACCAATTTTGCATCGTTGCGCTACGTGTATTAGTATGTGACAAATAAAGACTTCTTCTAAAATGCTCATTGCATTAATGATTATAGTCATTGAGAAACAAGTTATTCCCAGTGAACCCTACACCTGCAGGTATGGACTTTTTTTCTTCTTTCATTTATTTAACCTTTATTTATACAGGTAATGTCATTGAGACCCAGGGTCTCATTCATAAGAGAGACCTGTTTTGAACATATGATTACATAAAAACATTTACAAACAGTCGGACTTCAAGATACAATACATTTTACAATACAAGTTAAAGTGCCAGGTAAAGCGGATAAATAATTTTATAAACAGAAACAGGGAATGGGATTGGGTAAACTATTTTATTGTTTGTGATTGACATAGGGGACCTGCTGTGCAAACTTCTGGATTTTTAGACTGGTTCTAGTTATGTAAAATGTCCCCTCCCTGGTAAGAAAAGGCGTGGGAGGTAAAGCAGCACTAAAACATATACTTGGTTTCACCTCTATGTATAGTATTGGTTCTGGAACTGAACTCCTGATGAAAGGCTGGACTCTCCTTGTTCCTGGGTGAGAGGCATCAGGCTAATATGAATACATTAGCCCGACCCCGCTGAGCGCCGGTGTTTGTTGATGTTCTCATAAGAGAATGAGAGAGTTGCCTCCATGAGGCTGCAAGTCGCTGAGGAGAAAGTTCTGTGCTACCTCATCAAACAGTTCAGAGTATTAGATTTCTTGGAATCCATGGGTATTGTCCTGGAAAAGACTGCATACTCGGACCCTCTAGTTCTGTTGGGTGGCTTGAAAGAATGATCTGGATGGGGGAGATTGGGAGGAGCAGCCTCTGAGGGGAAGCTCCTCAGATCAGAGCTATGGTCAGAGTTGTCGAGACATGGCTTTAAAGTTGACACAAAAAAGTGGGAAAAGCAGACTGGCGAATAACAAATTAATGTGACGAAGGAGAACCGAATAAACTCAAACAGTGTAGTAGATATGGTAGTTAGTTGGGTGGTTGAAAATATACATCTGTTAAACCTGGAATAGGTGGCAGTGGAATGTTGTGGAGATTATCTGCTGCTTCAGGACCAGGACAACTTGCAATCATTTATGGAAAAATGAATTCTATGGAAGAAGAATATCGGGTCATCAGTCAGTGAGGTCATCAGTCTGAAGTATGTATCAAGATAATGATCCAAAGGAGAAAATTAAGTCCACCTCCGAATGAACAATGGCTTGGTTGCATTCTGGTCAAAGTCTAGACCTGAACTCCATTGTGATGTGTCAGCTATTTTTGTATCTTCAAATAAGATATGCATTTTGTGTTTACTCCGGTTGTTTCATATTAAAAGTTGTTTGAAGATCAGCCTAGTCTGGAAGCAGAAGTAAGTACTTGGATGCACAGGTATCTAACAGGTGGATCTCCTGTCCAGGTTCAGTGAGAGTGAGCGGTTGTTGAAGGATCTTCAGGCGGCCCACATCTCCTTAACCAAACAGAACGACTCTCTGAGAAAGACGCAAGAAGTTCTACAACAGCAGCATGAGAGGTAATGGATTCACCCACTCATCAGTCAGTTGTCTATTCATCTCTGTGTCAGCCATCATGTCTGTTTGTCCCAGGTTAGCAGCAGTCTTGGAGGACAGGGAGCAAGAGATCAGATCCCTCCAATCAAATCTGCAACAGAAGATTAGTGACATCACAGGTTGGTGTGACATCAGCAGATAAGTATTTGTATTTTAGGTGTATT
>VRLP01006196.1:0-30395 GCA_009660295.1 Lophius piscatorius | reverse complement strand
GTGACTGTTCTAGTTTTTACAGGGGCGTGACGATCCAGGATGCTACTCAGGGATTTATTGTAGAAATCTACTGAGTCATTGGCTGATACAAAGTTGGCAGAAAGAAGATGCTGGAGTATTTTAAATGTAACTTTAAAACATATGGAAGGAGAAGGAGACATAAAATTAATGATGCTAAACTATTTAGAATTTTATCTTTTTTCTATTCCCTTGGTTTGTTCGGAATTCTATAAACTGATTAAATAAAATGAAAATAAATTGACATAATACCTCATGATAAACATGGCCAATGTGAGTTCTGTTCAGTCCTCTGTGTTTTAAATGTTGGCCCCCTCTTGGATAGAGTTTGACACCCCTGTTGTAGAGCATCCATAAACCCCTACAGACAGTCAAAGGATTCTTCTGTCAGCAAGCTCTAAGAACTGCACTGTCAGCCGGTTGTCTAATCAATATGTCCACCACTTTGGTTCTCACTAAAATACCTCACAATGGTTATTGTCAAGTCATTGCGACAGATATTAGCTTGTTTGCACTGTCACAATATAATGACATTTTATAATTTTGAGACAATTGATTCACCTTCTAGTTCAGATATACATACATGGGTGAACTGCAACAACCTATTCTGACTTTTTGCCTCCCATCATCATTTTTCATACATGTCAACCACACATTGTTGTATTCACATCATATGACCACTGATGAGACTTTGTAGCGTTTCATAAGAGCGTTAATGTATGAGCGTATTACCTCACCTGCATTATGTATAATGATCTTTTTGCAAATATAATCATCATACTATGGTACACTAACTCAATATAAGCATAGCGGAGAAACTATAGCTCTTAGAAATGTTAGTTTGTGCACGTTAATATGCTATTGAGAGCATTTGTGTGTTCAACCAGCTCCTATTACTTCTCTGACATTCTTAATCTTGTTATCCAATCCTTCTTATTTAGACATTTAGAAATTAGTTCACTTTGCTTTCGTTATCTGTGCTAATTCTTCTTAAGCACAGTTTTTAATGACGTGTGGCCGAGATAACAACATTACTCCTAATTCTATGTTTAAGTATAATAAGTGATCTGTAAATACTTCTGAGAATCAACAGAGCAACATTTAAATTTTACAAATGAAGTACTTTGCTATTGACATCTACTTTTGTTCACCTTTTATTTTAAACTTTGGCCCTGGTTGTGGTTTTGTTGACCCTGATGGGAGTTCAGTTTTAAAAGGTGCATCGACTCATGGCAGTGACATTTACAGCATAAGTGCTGATTCCCTGTCTGCTGTGACCAGTCCATGATTAGATGAGTCAGAGAGGGTTGGATGAGTGGACTTGTTATTTCTGGGAGGTAGGTGGGGGTGTTGGTAGTGGGGGGGAATGGATCTGCTCATAAAACGCTTTGTTGTGGCTGCAACTAATTCTCAACGCATTAAAGAAGATAATACTTTGGCTGAGCTGAACCGCAGATCAAATTGTGATATTCCAATAAGAATGAATCATATAATCAAACCTTTTAAGATAATTTTAAGTCAGTCCTGTGTCAACAGAATCAGTGATGTGCTGATGTTGAAGGTCTGTAGGTTTTTCCTTTGGTTGTAGTTTTTGAACAGTCTCTCATGGTGGCTTTATCCCCAGTGCTCACCGGCTCCTATGACAACCGAAACCCCGACAAATCTCAGGCCAGAAAACAGCAGACTGATGGAAACAGTGGTCAAAGGGACTCTTGCAGGATATATGCAGGATATATATATGTATGTTTGTGAGTGTGTACACATTAGATAAAGACATTCAAACCTTCACCTTTGATTGCTCCTCCAATTAAGTCACATCTAGGAACAAAAGGAGAATAAGGGGATGAGCGATGTAGATCATGACAGTGAAGGAGGAGGACAAAGAAGGTTATGCAAGAGGTGAAAGGGGGGGAGGGTGAGATGGAGTGCGGGACCCTGGGGTGATATCTGCGTCCGCTCTTCCATTAGGGACCAGCTCACCAGGGTTACATAATCATACAGACATGCACACATCCCTCGCTCTTTTCTTTCTTCCTTCATTATCTGTCTTCAACTTTCTTCTGTTTTGTTTTTCTGCTTTCCTTCATTCATTTGTTTTGCATTGTTCTGGATGCAAAGTTTAACCATTTAATCATAAGGTTGTTTGTTTATTTAACTGATTTTGTTCATCTTGTTTGATCAATCTCACATCCGTTTATGACATAATTACCTCCATCAAGGAGGCAATTTTGTTCCTATCCCTTTTTACTGTTTTACCGGTAACCTTTATCTTATCTATCTCATCTCTCGATTTTAGTCAGCTTTTTTATATTATTATCTTTATCTTGTATTGTCTTTCTGAGTTTTCTATATGGGCTGCTTCGAATCCATCTACAGGATTCGAAGCAGCCGAATCCTGTAATAAAGTTGGATAAATAAAGTTGTTTGAACTTTATTGAACTACTGGTGTTGTTGGGGTGTTTGTCGGATCTAAAGATTTCTCAAAAAGTTATCAACAGATTTTGAGGTAACGTTTTGGCGAGGTAGATCAAGTTCCATGTAGCTCTCTTTTTATATGCTGTGATCCAGTTCATCATCTGGATCCAGAATGTACAATCTACATAACCACTGTTTAGGCTCAATCACAAGGTATGTGCTTCTAAAGTCATGAAGAATTCCTACTACGCATGGACAAAAATGACTCCATTAAGTCCCTGTAAGATCTAATAGCCTACCCATCAAAATCTGATCTCGATAACTCAGATCAGCCGAGATCATAAAAGGGGTGTGGCATCTTGGGGACCATAAATGTCCCACAAAGGGTAACCTGTTTTCTGCAGCAAGATGCCAACAGGACAGAATTTTTTATTTGATGAAAGGAAGTTTTACTATAGCAATAAAGGAACAAATTTCTCTCTCGATTGTTTGTGTGAAATATTAGCGTGCATCTGATTACATCTTCATCATCATCATTATATTTGTTCTTTGTTCCATCCGGCTGCACAGAAACTTGTGGTTTGTGCCAAGATTTGGTAAGAACCAACCATTTTATCTTATCTTATATTATCTTATCGTATCTTAAAATACGAGTTTGATCTTGCAATAGCAAGATATTATTCCTGTGCGTGTGGGATCTGTCATGTGACCTAAACAAGCCCTCCTTTGAAGACTAGCCTACCACTCTTTATTTGAAACTAATACCTATTTCCCATCAAAGAGGGCTTGATCCACCGATTGTGGAACATAAAGACAAAAGCAGACAAACCGGAAGTAACGTTAAGGAGCTGTGTAAATATTTGTGCTTGTCTGTGATCAGATCCCATCTTGATACGTCGCTGCTTAGTCTCCTTCACTTGTGTGGAAGACGAGGTGAGAATTAACCATTTGGAAACATGAGACAAGAAATGTTAGGCACATTAAATCTTCTGGAAAAAGGGAGGTCCAATAGAACTCTGAATAAGGGGACAGTATAACGTAGGGCATCTCACCACCTACGTGATGTACAGCTTTATTCTTTTTGGATTTTTAGATCCTTCATCGTATGTAGCTAATGCTAGCTAGCTCAATGAAGCTGATATTCCAGTTCAATACGCAAATGTGCAAAATTCCAACTAAAAGGAGACTCTGCTTTTGCTTACCCCTAAAATTTTCAAGCTAAAGGTCACCGAGAATTTCAATAGAATATTTGTCCTTACTTTCTTAAATTGTTAACTGCATTATGTTTTCCCACAGGGATGTTTAACGGATGTGTTTTATAATGGGCATATAGCTCACAGGAAGACAGGACTTTCACAAACAGTAAAACATACCAACACACACGTCCCCCCAATCCAGCATTTCACAAACCGATAATGTGGGAACCAAATGAGGTCAGAGGGAGGTCAGGGCACTTGAGTCAGACTTTGGTTAAGTGATCCAGGCTCCCTGAGGGATAGTCAGGCTTTAATCCTCACAGGCTTATACTGTAGTGGCTCCATCTCTCTTTAGCCTCTCATTTCAGTAAAGGGTGCTATCCTTCTCCTTTGCTCTAAAGGTGATTGGACTATTATTCTTCTTGATGCTCCTTCTCTTTCACTATCTCCCTCTCAGGGCTTCTCGTACAGGAAAGGATTTCTCAGGACACTGGCTCTTCAAGGGTACTAAATTTATGTGTGGGTGATATCGCTATTGTCAGCATGTGTGTAGTTCCACAAACCGAAACGGCACATCTGAGCCTATTACAGGGGGAAAAAACAAGGGTGTGTTTGAAGCTGGCTGAGAGGTTTTGAAGTGCTGTTAGGGCTGCTTGGGACCTGGAAGGAAAGAGGAGAAAGAAAAGTACATTGTGTCTCTTTGATTTTCCTCCCAGATATTGTGCATTGGGCCTGACATTAATTTGGAGGTGTAGCACTGAGATCAGTGCAGTCAAGTGGAGATCTGATGGAGCTGAGTGAGGAGAGTGTTGAGCCTGAGGCCCTCACTGGGAGTATTTTTCCCACTATCCTTACCTTTTATTTCTGTAGATGGCACAGTTGGATAAAGGGCATAAAGGCACTTGGAAACCTCCATTGGTATTAATATATATATTGTATATACTGTCTGTGTCCATTACATTCTCCACTATACCTGTTGTACTCTTTGAAGCCTGATTCCATGAGTTAAAACAAATAAAAACACAAAAAGATAATCTTCAGAAATCTAAATAATCAATTCACCATTTGATTCATTTTAATGAGGAAATAATTAGAGCATTCCCTACTTGTGGACAGTCAATTATTCAATCAAAGCTTAGCGGCCCACTTATAGGTATGACAATCCTTTCAAAGCTCAAAAATAAAATCAATGGTGTTGTTTTTTTTACCTTTAAAATCAAAGTAAGGTGGCTTATGTAATGTGTTTAATTCCCATGATTAATTGCCATTGTAAGCTGTAATTGTTTGTATCTCTAAAGAACTTACTAACTGGAGTCTCCTCCAAAAGTAATAAGGAATCAGTATTTCTAAATGCAGTAGATTAACTGCATTTGTCAGTGGTTTGGTGAAAGAATCAGTGTTTTCTGAATCAAACAGCTTTTCACTATCTTATTTCAGTTAATGATTGGGGAGTGCCTAGGAATCCACACAAGCTGCGAACATACTCAGGCCTTTGCTGCCGTTTCTCGTAAAAATGTTAAGACGGACTAGTAGTCGACAGAAGCTTATCTGTATAACGGCGACACCGCATGGCAATCTTTGGCTGATTGTAATGATGTCACTGCTGCAGGAGAACTGACACAGATCAGCCACAACGTTTATCCCTGTTACTGGTTCTTATGATGTGGCTGCTCAGTGTATATTACTATACACTGTCTATAATACACTAGTGTATTATACCGTCTCCGTACGGTACGGTACCGTAAATGTACCGTACCGTATCATTTATGGCACTGTCACATTTGGGATGGTTCTTGTTTGGATGTCAATTTTTTTCTATTCTACACTGATCAGCCACAACATTGGAAACAGTTCCAGCTCCAGTGAAAATATGTTTGTATGTGTTTCTGTGAGTGTATCCATATATATATATATATATTTGGAAGATTTGGTTGTTGTTGCAGGATTGGTTTGGGAGTCAGATGACCATTAAACATTAACCATTTTTCAGCTCCTTGACCTGGAATATAACTCCTTCAGTGCATAGAAGGACTTCTTCTCTTCATCCTTCCGCTGTTCCCTTTTGGGGTCTCCATAGCGGATCATCCGTTTCCATCCCTCCCTGATGTCTAATAGTAGTGTGGGGGTATTTGTTTGTCTGTGCTCTAGTGGATTCGGTTTGACATCAGTTTCGTATTCCGCATATTGATTTGGCATATGTTTTACAGTGGATGCCCTTCCTGTCGCAACCCTCCACATTCATCCGGGCTTTGGACCGGCACTAGAGGGACAGTGGTTGTGACCCCTAAGTGTAAAGGAAGACATTGATGTAAAAAAAAACTAATTTCTCTCTTTTTTCTGGGAAGTTGCTTCTCTTCATTTCTGCAAGGATGAAATCTGTGACCTTCCGGAAGAGATATGCTTGGCATCGTACATTGTTTCCCCATTAGAAATGAGTTTCTCCCCTCCCTCTCTCCCCTCACACGGTGGAACTGTGAACTTGACATGGCATTATTTTCCTTTGCTGTGGTCCCTGGTCAGCATCAAAGCCTCCTTGCTGCCAGCTGCATAGCAACAAGCCATCATGTGACCATGGTTCCCTCCTTCCTCTCCCATTCCCCACAGCTTTGCTAGCAACTTCCTCTGATTCTTTTTCCTGGAATAAGATGCTGCACATTTAATGCCGTTCCAGATATAACTCCACATTTTAACAGTGTAGAGGAGAAGCGGTCGATGCACGCTTCATGGCTGTAGATTTTAAAGCGGAAAATAAAACACATTTTTTTCCTTTTTGATAGTGTTTTGTTTTTGCATCCCTGAATCTTCTTTCATTTTATCCACCAACACACATTCAATTTTCTCACCTCTGTTGTTGCTGTGTCGGACCATTTCTCGTCATGTTGTGAATATTACCACAACAGTGTTACCCAAACCCTCACACAGGCGTTCTTTCCTCCATCGCTGCCTCAGCCTCTCTTGTTTCAGCTCTTTGAAAGGGATTCATTCGTCTCACTTTCTCTTTCTTCTGTGTTTGCTTCATATGCCTTATGAAAGTGGTTTTATGTGAATGGGCCGTTTGGTTTGATCAATATTAATGGGGTGTGTATTGTTGGTAGAGGGAGGAGTATGAACATCCAGAGAATGAAGGCTCCAGCTTGTCTGTGTTTGTTAGAGCTTTGCTGTTCTCCTCTGTGTCTCCTGCTCAGGGTCACAGAGAACAATGTTCCCGAGAGTGCTCTGTGGATTCTGTCATGTTTGTGCAGTGGGAAAATACTTATGCATGTGTGCAATGGGGGAAAAACTAGGTAATGTTTATATTGCAACTCTGATGGTGATGAGCAGCACTGAGAGCTCTTCAACCTGCATGTTTATTCTTTTTCTCTCATATTTTTTCCTCTTACAGTTTTGTTTGTAGTCACACCCTTTCCCCTAAAACTTTGGTCTCTCTCATCTGGCTTCCATGTCATGATTTCACCAGCTAACACCTCTACCTCTCTGCAACCTGTGCTCCAGCCCTCCCAGGCTTATGCATCAGACAAGTCTGTATTTATGAAGCAGACATATGGAACCAGTTCATGTAAGGGTATTATTGATCCGGTTCAGTAGTTCTGGTAGTAATAGTAATAGTCGACCTGCATGTTATGTCCATCACATTTCCATGTTCTATCAAAAACCATAAGGCTTGTCATGGAACTCCTCGATCAGGAAATCCCGTGTTAAAACAGATGGATGAGATGTAATGGTTTAGGTGATACCATGAAACTCATTCATTATCTGTAACCACAAATGTCTTAAAAGGATTGCAGTCAGAGGCTCAGTGGGATGTGTAAGCAAATAGGCGGGAGGGCGGCAGAATGATCGACTCTTTAAATAGTCACTTACTGTGAATTCAGAGAGTAGAGAATTGCCCTTCTACCGGTGTAGGCGAAATATAATCATGCCGCCTCTCTATTTGTGACCATAACAGAAACACAACTCCAACATAACAACAACAAACAGCCTATACTGCAACGCAGCGGTTGAATAATAATTAAAGTATGACTGACGCAATATGTGGGCATGTTGCGGATTCATATACAGATAACAGAACAAACAGGTCTGCAATGTCACTCCAGTATGTCTGGTTCCAAATCCTTCACAGCAGAGTAATGACAGCACTTAAGTATATTTCACAAATTATCCAATAGCAGCAACTGTAGCAGTTTAAATATCTCCTTCACACCACTTTCTGCTGTGTGCCGAGCACAAGCAAATGTCGGCAACATGAAGTGCAAATACAGTTGACCTTTTTAGAAGTGTACATGGCGGGTTTCCATCGCAGTAAAAGTTTTATTTGCAACATTTATTTAGATTTCCTGCGCCAGTTTATGCTCTACGGAGATCATCCAGTCCATTATGTCGGTCTTCTTTCCATGTACTGCCGAGGAACTTTTTTTTTGCTTTGAGAAAGTGCTTTCTCCTCTAGCAACTGAAGGGTGGAGGAGATAATACTGGCAATACTAGAAATGAATAAGGGAAAAACTGATTCTATATGTGCGTCTAGTGGTTTACTTCAAGTCTGTACACGCAGTGAACTCCCGAAAAGTACTTGACCTTCACCATCCCTGGAGTTGTTGTGTGTCAGGACTTTTTCCAGTAAAGGTGTTCTTCACCTTGAGGGATGGAATATCCTACAAAATGCCAAATATGTTTCCGTGCTCCTGGAGTTGAGAAAAAACGTTCTTCCACAGCATTACCAGCGCAGTGCTAGCCATCTCCTCTCTTGTGTTAGCGTCATCCTTGCTAAAATGACGGGATCAACATGTTGTGAAATGAATCCCTCTTTTTTTGGACTGCTCACTCCTTCAGTATCCTCTTCTTTTTATATTCGCTGCTGGATGATTTTGGTCGTTAAGACATTCTGCAATAATCCTTTTCCTCACATAGAAATTCTTCATTCAAAGACAGTCAAAGTCAGTATTAGTTTTCCCGTCAGAGATGGGGGCAGGGGGGCAGCTGCAGGTACGTGATTGACAGACTTCTCAGGAATTCAATACACTTTCAGAACACATAGCAGTTATTCATCGATATTTGGCTTACACTTTAAGGATGCGGTGGCAAAGGCTGGTCCACAAACTGAAAAAATCTCCTCAGCCCGTTGATAAAACTGTCTGTTGAAAAGGGTTCAGTCAGTTCAGTATGTACTGCCCTGGTTGATATGAATAGCCCAACGTTTGTTGTCTGCAGCTCCTCCTCTTGTACGACGTGACATAATAGTCCATGATCCAAAGATCTCAAGGCCCACAGTGGTGAATGGAGGTTCAGGAGTCTCTCAGCTAGCCAATCAGCCAGTATTTTCGTCTTCCAACCTTTAACAACAAACTTATGGATAACATATGACACACGTTGCTTAACTACAATGATCCAGTATTCTGATAATCGGATAGTCCCTCTTTGGTGAGCCACTGTATCCACCTATAAACACCCGACAGCCACAGCTATAAACACCTGACAGTCGCACTTACGAACACCTGACAGCACACCTGACAGCGCACCCGTAAACACCTGACAGGGCACCTCTAAACACCTGACAGCAGCACATATAAACACCACATAGTTGCACCTATAAACCCCTGAAACAGCACACAGCCAAATATATACACCTGACAACCACACCCAAAACAAAGCTTAAAGCCACACCTATAAACAGCTGGTAAGCACACCCAGAAACAGCTGACCACCACACCCAGAAACAGATGATAACCACACCTATAAACAGCTGACAACAACACCCAGAAACAGATGATAACCACACCTATAAACAGCTGACAACCACACCCACCCATTGTCAGCAGTGTCTGAAAAAGCTAAGCAGTGGACATGTATCTAATTTTTTAATCAAGCGAAAGGTTTAGATAAAGTTGTGGGAAAAAAATATCTGAAGTGACACGGTGGACTACAAACCCTGCCCATTTAAATGGGACTGACAGATCTGTATTGACCATCTCAATGCACAAACCTCCCGCCGGCTGAGCTGTGGAGCTTAAAGTCATCAGAAGTCACAATAGTTAGACTCAGTTCAGCCAGAACTCTCTAACTCATCTGTATTCAAAAGCTATACACGTACAAATGCATTATGGGATAAATGCATTCTATCTGCGTCTAGACTTCAGTTAGTTCTTTATTCAGAGATTCTCTGCAACAGCACAGGAGGTGACGGAGACGGAAGCAGTAATGAAAATGTTGATCAACATCAGAATAAACTCTAATCTAATCCTTTATCATTTATTCAAACTCTGAATTAGTCTTAATCTAGACTGGAGGCTTTACTCACCAGTGGCTGCAGTCACTGCAGCAGGAAGCATACGCTGAACATGGTAGGGAAACCCTGACATTATTTTATGAGCTGTCTGCACTTTTACACAGTGCTAGGTTAAATGGCGTTTTGGACCTTTGATAGATGAATAAATGAATGAATCAAGTTGGCAGTTTCATACTTAATATTGTCAGGCCAGTTCATTATTTCAGTTCATTCACTACAAAATGCAAAGCCCAGAAGATGAAGTTAATGAGGTTTGGACTTGTGTACAGAGTCACATGGTCTGGGTGGCTCGGCGCTCTCCATAGAGTAATGATGTAAGGTGTTTACACGGCCACAAACAACGTCAGTGAGAGGTTTTTAATATTCTTTAATTAGGTTGCATGACCGAATTTTTCCCTAAAGAGGCTTATTGTTATGCATTTGTAATTTATATGATGATAATGTCAGAGTGGATTTTATAAAACACCATGTCTGCCTCTGTGAACCTGCAGCGTTCTGCGGTGTTGACGCCTGAATGAGCCTCAGATGCGTTCAGGTGTTCTTAATACGGTACTTTGTTATTACCTTTAAGGTCACTATAAACATTAAAAGTCCTTTCAGGATTAAAAATATTCTGTAACTTCGTTATAGAAGATCATTGAGGAAGATCAGGGTTAGGACAAAACATGAGAAAGGTCAGCAAGTATGTCAGAACATCCTTCAGCAGTGAGATCAGATATTGTTTTTGATGTCAGGGAATCTCTCACTACTTGGTGAACATGCATAATTGAACGGGACGGGAACCACGGGTCGATCACATATTGTTGAGTTACGAGCAGATCATCCACACAAAGTCTCAAAAACAGTCAACAGAAGAAGCAAAGTGTATAAATGATTGAACCAGTCCGCAATAACGGGCGGCTGACAGCGGCTGAATGTGGATGGAGGGGAAACCAACCGTTTTCTGCCTCATTGTGAGAATGTCGTGTTTGCATTCTCTTTGCTCCGAGTTAATTTTATTTTATTTCTAACAACAATACTTTCTAAAAAGAATGTCAGCGCAGCAGAGTATTGTCATAAAACATAAGGAGGTTAACAAGGAGCGGACTCTGTTTGCTTCCAGGTGATGTTGGTGAGGTAGAAACAATCTCATAAACGTGCGTCACGTCCACAGGTGGATTGGCTCAGTGGGGGTAATGACGGCATTTACCTGCCAAAACTCATGACCCCAGGTCAAATTAGAGAAAGTGGATGCTATAAAGTTAGATTTTCTTTATTCATGCTTTTCTTTCGTCTCTCTCTCTCTCTCTCATCATCTCATCCTCTGGTCTTATCTTTGCTGAGGAGAGGCAGACAGAGACGGACGACTGAGGAAATTGAATTCTCCCTATCTCTGTGGCGTTGCTGCAGTGATCCACGCATTTGCACGTCTTCATGTTCTTCACATATCCATGCGTAGCAGGGAGATAAAAAAAAAAACAGCACACATACACAACCCTGCTGCGGTAACTTCAAACAGTGACGGCGATCCCGAGTAATCCTCTGATGTGTTCGTTTCTCTCTTTCTCTCTCTTTATAGTTGTCGTACGAGCAACAGGAAGAGCCTGATCCTGACCACCACGTCTCCCACGCTGCCGCGTCCACACTCCCCGCTCCCCCTCCCTGGACACCTCGGTACACACCTCAGCTGTGACCTTCTCTTATCTGTTATTTAAGGCACACAGAAATATGTAATAATCACTTTCATTTCAAAATACTAATTACACTATCCCCCACCCCACAGAATTAAAACCTATTTTTCAGCTTCCTCTGTCAGTAACTCATAAAATTATACTAATCTTATAAGTTTGAGTTTGCATTTTAACCCAATTATTAATTTTTGCTGACCGTCATACAATGAGACTGATATCGTTCTAAAGCTGGAGTCAGCCGCCACTTAGCTCAAAACAATCTTTGGAAAGTGGTTTTGTAATTTTTTTCAATTACATCCCAATATTTATGAATACGGAAAAGAATTAGGGCCAATTATGACTACGTGAAAGATTTTTGGGGGGAATTCTGATATTATTCTCAAAATTTTTCATGTGGTCATAATTGACCCTAATCCTTTTCCGTATAAAAAACTAATTTCAGGACGTATTACTTTAAATCGGCTAGAATAAAGACTGGAAAGTTCGTTAAACAGTTGTAGCCTCTGTAAAAGCAATTGATAAGATAAGATAAGATAAGATACGATAAGATACGATACGATACGATATGATACGATACGATACGATACGATAAGATAAGATAAGATAAGATAAGATAAGATACAATAAGATAAGATACGGTAAGATAAGAAAAGACAGAACTTTCTTAGTCAAAAAATAAAAAAGATATGTAAAAAAAAAGAAAATATGAATTAATGAAAATAATATGTGCATGTATTAATTAATATGTATATATATAAGTATGTATATATATATATATGTATGTAAATCCAAATTAAGGCTGTGTCCAATAATCAAAACATAATATTACAGAAATTACAGAACAAAGCTGGAAGAAGTGAAACACTAGCCTGCAAAGGAGTCAGAAGTCAAAATAATAAATGATATGTGATTGTGGTTTGAAAAAGTCAAAAATCACTTTCCAACCATTTCATTACTAACCTGATGAAGATGATGAAGATGACTTCACAGGACATTATGGGAAGCAATGGACAAAGGCATGTCTGTAGTTTTCCTGTCTCCATGGGATCACGGAATAAACAGGCCAGATTAACATCTATCATTCTATTCAGACCTTTTTGTCCACGTCACCTGTGTCTCATCCTCTGTGCATGTGTTGTTGCCCCAGCAGGAAGCAGCCCTCTTGACAGCCCACGAAACTTCTCTCCTAGCAACCCGGCACACTTCTCTTTCGCCTCCTGCAGAAGGTGCATTGTTCCACTCCATTTACCAACTGTGACGACATGTTTACTCTCCCCCTCCCTCGTGTCGGAGGTGTGAGAGACACAAAAAACAAGGGGAGAAAGACAGGCAGAAAGGACAGCAGCATGAGACAAAGTGGGGGAGAGAGGGGAGCATCACGGGACAGACAGGATGCAGATTTGAAGGTCTCGTACATCCTGAGGAGCAAGTAGGCTCCTGTGGATCTCACAGCTTCTGGCCGTGTAGCAGATTGAGTCATGTCTGACAGGTGAAGACATCGCAGTCACGGAGCCTCGGTGTTTATTCACGCTGTTCTAATGACACTGAATATGTTCATCGGTTATGTACACACGTTTTTCACGGGATTCGGCGAATTGGGGTCCTTAGAATCTCATGTAGAAAGAGTCAGAGTAGGTGGACTTGAACTGGTCTAGTTCTGCATCTAGTTCTGCATCCTGAACTAGACCGGGTTCAGGATGCAGATTGGAAGGTCTCGTACATCCTGAGGAGCAAGTAGGCTCCTGTCGATCTCACAGCTTCTGTCCGGTTAAGAAGTCCAGTTCAAGTCCAGTTCTACTACATGATCATTAATCTCTACAATCGTATTAGTTTATAACTTTGGATGTTTGAAATCGTATAGATTTGGAAAACATGGTCGCCACATTCCATGGATGTTTATCACCTGCCAATCACCTGAGACTTCATAAAAATCTTGTAGAATTATTAAAAGGAACAAATGATATGACACCCCAGGTGGGATTATTAAGATTTTACCTTTGAGTACCACATTTCCTCCCTGCATAATACGTACAGGCTTAACGACAGCAGTATCTAGAGGGTCTAGAATAATGGTCAGCTTCTATCGGTGGAGATTTATGTGAGCAAGGCCAGTTCCTCAGTCAGACCACTATGGGCTCTGGGAGCCCACAGTGGTTCTTTAAAAACTGTGTCTTCATTTATCCAATCCGTCTGCCCGCCTGTCACTGAGTAGAGGAGGCCTAGAGGTCTGTGCTCTCCTCTCTGAGGAGGCCCGAGGGACAAACTACTTTCCTGAATGACATTTCTCAGTGCAGCTGAAATTCAGATGTGTCCACATAGTCTGTGAAAATAGCTTGTCAGAGTTTGGTCCTAGAGCCAGCTTTATTATCTCACAGGTCATCAAAAATCAGGCTTTGGAATATAGAGAAAGTAAGCACAAGATAGCAATGCTAATATGATGAATTCTTTTGTAAATTGTTACTTTTATGTTCTCTACAGAACGGATGGACGGCGATGGTCTCTGGCATCTTTACCGTCCTCTGGATATGGAACTAACACGCCCAGCTCAACGGTAAAGAAACTTACTTCCTCTTCATGAATCTGTGAGTCATTTTGTAGTTAATATAGATCTACCAAAAAGCAAAGCTGATGCCGTTGATGAAATGTGGATAACTGCCGCTGGAATTAAAATTATATTATATAATGTGCAAAATATGCATTTATCAACTATCAACAGTTTAAATAGCTCAGTACAGCAGATTATTACAGGGTTTTATTCAACCCCTGAAAATCATCCTTCTATAAGAGTCACATGTACAGATAGATGTTGTCAAAACACAGAGCCAACCAATCTACAAAGATTTATTCAAGCAGTCGGCTCTCAAAGTATTTTCTTCTCCATTACATTTCCCATTTATGTAATGGTCATCATCGCCGATTTATTCTAAATTCGATGCATATGAATCCATTCAAGGGGGCTTTACACGTAAGAAAAGCTGTTTTTCCGACATGACTTCCTAACCATTGGTCCGATTTAGTCTTATTTTGCTGCATACGAATCGACTGGAGGAGATCTACCTTGTAGATTTCATACTTTGCTCTAGTAGTTCATATTTTACTCACATGGGGCATCTTTTTTGAGTTCTGTTTCTGAGTTGACTGAAGTCAAAAACCATTTCATGAATAATATTTGACTCTTACACCTTCATAGACATTAGTGCAAGGAAGGACTGGATTGATTTGGGGAAAGGTAAGTTCGATATTCCTGGCACTAGAGGGACGCGTTATCCCCTAATGTTTTCAGGCATTCGTTTCTAAAGCATTCGTCCGATTTAGTCTAAATTTGCTGCATATGAATGAACTCGAGGAGATTTATATTGTATTCATCATGTTTCATTTTACCAGCTCATATTTCATTCCCTAGGGTTTTTTTATTTATTTCTTTATTTATTTTTAACAAAAAACATTGTGGACATAACGTCACATTTAACTTGGGGAGTTCAATCAGGCGGATTGCTTGCACAACGCAGGGGATTGGGGACTTTTCGGGGATATGCCCTATCGGGACTTAATGCCTGAACTCAGAGACGTACAGCATTGCAGGCCCAAAAGCACAAGTTAAGTCGGCGATTGGGGCTCAGAACAATCTAGATAAGACAGAGATCTGGGATTTTGTTCTGTGGAGCGATGAAACAGAACAGTGACCTTTGGTGTCTCTGAATCAACAGTCAGTATGGACCCTGAAACAATCACCCCACCTACAGTGAACCTGGCTGAGGCCAGCTTTGCTTCCTACATTGCTGGAAACCTGCAGTGTTTAGATGGAGGGATAATTTCCATAAAGTATCTAGAAATCTTAGAAGAGAACTTCATGCCAGCGGTGAGGAGGCTGAATTTTGTTATTATTGGACTTTCCAATAGTGATCAGACAGTGATTCCAATCTTCTTCTCAAATTCTGCCAAGGCTTTGTTTTAGAGGACATCCTGTATCATGACCCAGGTGTCACAATAACATACGATACATCACAATAATCAAAATCATCTATCCTCAATGGCCGTAGAATTCATCTGGTGTGATTTGAAGAAGGCAGCCGCAGTAAAAGAAGCCTTTCCATGTAAGAAAACACTTGTTATAGCTGTTAAACTGTGTTATTTAATCTGTTCTTGTGGGATTTAACAGCTGATAAATATTAAAAATGTGTCAATAATATACAATTATGAAAAGTACAGTAATATAAATGTATTTCCAATGCTGAATATGAGGGAAAAAGGGAAACAATGAGATAATGGTTGAGTTAGAGGTAAAATAAATCTTAAAGTAATAACGAGCTGAAAGTAATGAAATAACTAAAGTGGTTATCTTTCACACCTAGTGAGGGTGGTACCAATACAAAGGAGGGAGGCCAGGTTTGATGAAATCCTCGTCTGCAACCCCACTCAGCCGGTTACACGCCGGTTACACACATGCGCCGTACACGCAAACCAAGCCTGAAATACTACGGCTCAAACATCTCGCAAGAAAACCAGAAAACACAAGGCTTGCAATTTATAACACCATTAAGGACAAAATAAGTTGGGGAGGAAGTAACCCGAAAACGTTCAGCACAACAAACTTAATAATACACTTCAAATTTAATCAGCCCAAGGAACATTGCAAGTTTCAAGAAGTTAATGTTAGCAGAGGGGCTAATGTTTGCTGTGCGGCTACAGCTAGCGGGAGCTCAGAACCAGCCAAAACTCCGCTGCATGTTCGTATCTATGCTTGCATTTATGGTTTTAAACGTAAGGACAAAAGAAGCTGTCGTAGAACAACCCCGAAACGGATCGGCACAACAAACTTATTTAGACATAAATAACCCAGCTAGTTACAAGAATCTAATGTTGGCAGAGCCGCTAAAGCTAGCAACAGCATAGGGCCAGCCTGGAAGGCCCTGAACAAAAACAAAATATAACATACAATTGTCTGAACAAGGCTTACGAAGTTCTATTTTCACTTCAAAATGTCATGCAATTGGCTTATGAAACACACCGTTGCAAGGACGGAGGGTACATTCATATCAACAGGTCAGAATACATACACAATGCCAACCTACTCATTACTCATTATGATTTTAACCCTTAAATGAAAAAGAATTATAAAAAATCTGTGATCGGCAAAGAAAATTGCCATCTGTGCACCTCTACGAATTAGGTCATGAATGAGTTTGAGACCACATTTATATATAATGAATAATTTCAGAAAACATCCGGTTTCTCACCATTTATATGAACGTATGCGGAACATGACGGCGGTTCCGTTGGAACAGTCGACATATCTGTTGGTGTTTTTCTGTTGTCACCGCTTTTGTAACCACAGACATAAATGGCTGTTTGTTACTGTAACCGACACATTATGCGATCTCTAGAGCCTGCTTTTGTTTTCCTTAGACAGATCCTCATAGTCCCAACATGTCATGCCATGATCATCGGCCCCCAAATCTGTCATGCCAAAAATACTCACACCATCCATTTAAATGTCAACATGATCTTCATCATGTTTCAGTTCTATTTCCCAGCCTTCTGGTGCTCGGGTTCTGCCTGTGTCGTGTTCCATCCCTGTGGAATCAGAGGCTCGGCTCAGACTCTCCATCTGGCTGGAGGCTTAGATGGATGGAGAGAGGACAGGCTGCTGGGATGAGAGGGAGAGGAGAAATGTGACGTACAGAGGGGAGGCTGGCTTGAGATGAAGTTCATTTTGTTCCACTCTTCATCCCAGGCTAAACAGAACCATTTTCTATCATTAGAAACTAAATAACTTTGAAAGAAATTGGTCCAATGACACTCAATAATAAGCTGTGCATCCCCTCCTAAGCAGTAAATGATCTGCTTAAACACTTTTATTTGCTTATTACAGACAGATTCTTATCTTAAGCCAGGGGTATCAAACTCAATCACAAAAGGGTGCCAAAGTTAAAAATGGAGTCCAAATGGAGGGCCGAACAGCCCTCGAATGGAACATGTTTAATTTGAGGTATTATGACAATTCATTCTTAATTAATTTGGTCATTTTATAGAACTCTGAACAAACCATGGGAATAAGAAACAGTAACAGACATCAATGTCTGTTACTGTTCACTAAATACTATATACTAAAAACCACCACCAAACGACATTTTTCAAGTTACAAATTACATCTAAAATCACATCACAGCATCAACAATAATGAACCTTAAATAGCCCATGGAAAATGGCTGGGCAGTAAACTGTAAGGTAGACTGTTGCTCCTCATATCTTTTCCTGTAGTCAGGAGCAGCTGCTCCTTGGAAAACTGTAAGGTGGATGAACAGCCTCCAGGTACATTTCACATTAAATGTAAGGAACTTAATATTTTCTTGTTTTTAACGTAACAGCACTGTCACAGAAGAAGGAGGACGTGAACGGACTCGCCACCAGTTAATTACAACGTGCGTTGTATTTATTAATACGTGCGTGTGACTTACTGATAGGTTTATTGTTGAGCGTTTTGAATATCTTCTAAGGATTAGTCTAAAGTTTATTAGAGTGACTGGATAAATACTAATATCGGACAACAGAGGAGCAGGGAGAGGCGCTGGCGAACTTGATTGCCAAACTGACTGTCATGCATTCTGGGATTTGTAGTATCTGTGTGTTTGTGTTCAAACCAGCGGGTCGGTTATTATAGAAATTGGATACCGTCCCGCAGGCCTTGAGTTTGACATGTGTGCCTTAAGCAAACAAATTGAGTCTTGTGGCAAATAGATTCATTAGATCTCTTGCTGAGGGTTAAATCCTAAGCTTGATGTCACTCACATGTCTGTAAATAAGAAGCTACTGCCAACTGTTAGCTACGCTAAGCACAATTACGGGAAGATGTCAGTCAACTTCCCATAAACCTACAAGGTCTTGTTTTTCCGCTTTGGTGTTTACAATAGATGTTTTTTGGATCTGCACTGTTGTTCAGCCTTCGTACACTGGACCAGTTTAATGACAACTTGTCCTGTAGGAAAAAGTATTTGACCTGAGGTTCCTAGACCGGTTCCATCAAATCATCATTTTAATAGACCATCTTCGGGAGAAGGAATCAGCACACTATGCCAGAAGGAAATGACCTTCCAGAAGATGATGATGTCTGATGACGAAGAAAGTGATTGAATTACATCAGTCTTGGCAGTGAACCATCGCGAAGGGTAGCCGAACTTCCTGAACGCGACAACAACAAAGTCTCTTTCAGGAAGTCACAGAACATCCGAAAAACATCCTAGGAAATTCAGGCCTCTTTCATCTCAATAAAAGTCAGAGCTCGTGGTCCATTATTCAAACACTGGGGAGAAATGGTAGCATGGGAGGCTCGTCTGAATTTTGGGAGAGTCTTCTCTGGACTGATGAGTTGATAGTTGTATTGTTTTAAAGACAGGGGTCCATTGTATCAGGTTCCAGTTCACTTCTGTGCAGCATGTGCTCCCAGTGGCTGTATGGGTTTATCTCCGGGTTCTCCGGCTTCCTCCCCTACCACCACATGGATGTTAGCAACTAATGGACAGGAACTTTTGAGTTACAGTTGCCGATGCTGATGTCACTGGTTTCATGCTGTGCACACTATTTGTCATAGTAGAAGAAATGATCATTTAAAACTGCCTTTCTTTATGTTAAATGTTATTTGAAGACACGGCTTTGTATGAGATACAAACAAAAGTCCACCAGAGGGTCCAATACTTTTTCACAGCCCATTTACGGGCAGGAAGAGAAACAACAGGACGTACGACAGCCTCACTGCGGTGCAAGAAGAGTGATTAACTTGTTTATGAAAGGCAAACAGGAGTGCCTTCTGCCTCGGTTTAAAAGAATTGAGAGTTCTTGCAGACCTGCGGTTCTGTGGGAGATTGTTTCAGATCTGTTGGCCATAAAAACCGAGCGCTGCTTCTTCATGTTTAGTTTAGACCTGAAACAGAAAGCAGACCTGTCCCTGATGACTTGAGGGTTCTGGAGGGTTCATAACAGAGCAACATATCAGGGACAGATTTTGGCTCTGAATAATTCACTGCTTTGAAAACAAACAGCAGTTTTTTTGTTTCATGGATCTGACCTGAGGCTTCGTTTAGTTCAGTTTTTATTGTACCCCCGAAAAGTCGGGGGATATCATGGAATCATCATGGCCGCCGCGTCTGTCGCAGATGCTTCGTGTTAGCACGGTAACTCAAAAACTATATCAGGGATCATTTTCAAATTTTAGACCCACATAGACCTCAGTGTGAGGAAGAACTGGAATGTTTATGGGAGAGTTTTGTTGTATGTTTCTGACAGTAGGGGGAGCTTTATCTGCAAAATTGTCAGGTCATAAATTCTCATCAAATCTCCACAGTTTTAGTCCAAACCTGGTGTATATGATTCCACTTGAGTGATCTTTTATACGTTGTGATCTACTCTAACAGTTAATAGTATTACTTGACGTTTCACTCACTAAGGGGAGCTATTTATGAAAAACACAGTTTTTCGGATTGAACTTATTAACCATTTGTTGTATTTAATTCCAAATTTGGTGCATATGAATCAACTTAAGAAGATCTATCTTTTAAATATCGTGATTCACTCTAAACCTTCACATTTTACTCGCAATGGGGAGATTTTTCTATACGAAAAAACCTGCACCAGACATACGTCAAACATTTATAAGGGTCATTGTCAAACTTTACACCCCAATAGACTTTACAAATCGGCTGCATATGAATCAAGTCCAGGAATTCTAACTTGTATGAATCGTGTTTTACTCTAATAGTTCATATTTTATTCACTAGGGGGAGCCTTTTTCAAAAAACATTGTTTTTCAGACAGGACTTCCTCATTTTTGGTCGGATTTTGGTGCACATGAATTGACTCGTTTAGATTTAAATATAAACGTTGTGTTTTACTGTGATAGTTAATATTTTACTCACTAGGGGGAGCTATTGGGGAGCCAAATTTGTTGAATATGAATGAACTCGAGTGGATCTATCTATTATACATTGTGTTTTACCGTTATACATATATACATATCTTACTCACAGTCTTACCGAAAATATACTGTGGACATAACTTTACATTTAACTTGCTGGGTTCAATCAGAAGGGGTTGCTTGTGCCACACAGATTTTTCGGGGATATACACTTGCTGTCGGTGATGATAGCATGGGTCTTGTTTTGTTATTGTTGGTGTCAACAAGATATGTCAGTTCTTACCTGTATATACCATTAAAGCTGAACATTAGTTGCTTCACTATCAAACAAAATGAGGGTGACATTTGCTGGGCGTTTTAGTTTGCTGGAGTTATGTCAGTTTGTTGTCATTAATGTTTTGCCTTTTGTCTTTTTCATCCATCCAACTCCACCCACTGTCATATTGTTTTTCCCTTCCTCATCTGTCAATGGCTCTCCCTACTTCTCCGCCTCTCTCCTGTCTCCCTAATCCTCTCCCCACCCTGCTTCGTCTTACTCCTCCCCCTCTCCTCTCCATCCAGTCCTCCAGTTCCTCTCAGGAGCGGCTGCACCAGCTGCCCTTCCAGCCCACCATGGATGAGCTCCACTTCTTATCCAAGCACTTTGGCAGCACCGAGAGCATCAACGATGATGACGGAGGCCGCTGCTCTCCCCACATCCGCCCACGCTCGCGCAGCCTCAGGTCAGCAGCAGCATGAAGGAGCAGCTTCAGTTCAAAACCACTGTCCTGTGTGTGAGAGGAGGCTTATGTTCTCTTTTATATCAAGGATTTTTGTTCCTCAACCTTTTTAGACTTGATGTGGTTTTATAGGACCCGCCGTCTGCATGTTGCAACAACGACTAAAAGCTTTCTTTTCGCAGCCAGTCACTAATATTGACCTCATTGTCCCCCTCAGCCTGGAGACGATGAAGCGCACTTTTTTACCCTATTGCCCTCCTCCTGTTTGCGTTTCTGCAATCTTACTCCTTATCCTCATGTCCCGCGCTCCTTGTTGAACAATGCGTTGAGCGCGAAGCGTGCGTCACTTATCGTCATCGCAGCATTTCGATTGACTGGAAAGACGTCACGTGGAGGGAGCCGGAAACACAGCGACTAACAGCCGCTAGCTCAATTCAATAACATCGACATGACCTCGCTATCAATGTGAGAGTGACGAAATGCCCAAATTATCGTACATTTGGGGATGTTTTGGCATCACTGATCATACATCGTACAGAGAGTGAAATTATCGTACACATACTGAGTGTGTTGAACTGAGCAAGGGTGTGTTTTACTCAGGGCTGTTAGAATAACACACTCTTTTCAGTTAAATTTCTCTAGATTCATCATGCTCTATGATGACCCTTGACCCCCGTTACGTCTCTGAACATTTCCCATGACTTGTGCAGAGGACAAGCGTTGCTCGTGTGAACTGTTTATAGTAGCGCTGATCAGTTCAGGCTGTGAGAGAGACGCCGCGGAGCAGCGGAGATCAAAACCTTCAACCTGAAAGTTTAAATCTGACCTTAGTTCTCCATGAAAGAAGGACAGCCCACGTTGACCTTTCTTTCCCACTGTCCTCATCCACACTGGTTACTTTTGGTTTTCTCATCACAGAGTAGCTCACCAGCTCTGGCAAACTCTTCCGTCATCTTGTTTTTCTGACTCAGCTGCTCTCCATCCTGTGAGGCGATGAAATCACAACCGCATAGGGAAAAAAGACTCCCGTCATTGCCCCGTTACATTTCATCCTTGCCGTGTGTGCGTATTTGAGATCATCTGTGCAGATTGTCTTACATGTGTGGTCAAACCTGATTTCGGATTTAAACTCCTGTCACATGAACCCGTCTTCAGTCTGTGGCTTTTTAACCCCCTCATTGGTGACTGTAAATGTACGAGCAGTAAAAAACCTGTTGACCTTTATAGTCTGTCAGATTCAATCATCTACCAATACTTTTAAATTGCTTCAGGAAATAATGATATATATGTTCAAAAGCCCTTGATTTACTACTCATGAATCAACTTTAAAAGGAACCAATATTTTATTGTTAGTTCAAACATTTTCAGAAAATGTTTCTGACCCTTGTGATTTTTGTGATTTTTTTATCCCCCCAGCCCCGGACGTTCCTCCTCCTTCTATGACAATGAGATTGTCATGATGAACCACGTTTACAAAGACCGCTTTCCAAAGGTGAGCTCCGCTCTTACAAAGCCACTGCTGGGGGATAAACATGGTATTCCACAGAAAAGAACACAGCAGTGAACCAGTCCTTAATCCTATAGGGAATTCAACTACTCCACTCTCCAGACACAAAAATGCTGAATCATTCCAAAAACTCACATATCAGAGAAATAAAAAGGGTTGTTTGTGCTTTTGAATGTTTCATATCTTACATCCAGACACAAAGAAACGGAGCCGCAGCAAACAACATTATGAGACACAGAATCGGTTAAAGATGTTTCATTTCATCCACTGCAGCTAAATAAAAGTCCTCTCCCTGTTCCCTGACAGCAGACCGAAGGTTTGATATTAAAAGTAGCTGGGCTGAAACCCTCCGCAGTCTTACATATTGAGTTTTGGGGGGACATTTTGGATTCTAGAGTTCATCTGAGGTAAAAATTCTCCGGGCTTCTTCTCAGACCAGTCAGCCATGAGAAACTGACATTGTAATGAAATCAGTGCAGCTGCTGAGTCACACTGTTGGAGACACAAATGAAATGACTTTTTCAACATTCTGTTCCTCAACTTACTCACTTCCTCTTCCCGGTCTGGCTTCTGTTCCCCTCATGCTTCCACCCTTTGTTCTCCACCAGGCCACAGCACAGATGGAGGGGAGGCTGGCCGAGTTCATCCAGACCTTCTCCCCCGAAAACGTTCTTCCACTTGCCGACGGAGTCCTCAGCTTCATCCACCACCAGATAGTGGAGCTATCCCGAGACTGCCTGGCGAAATCCCACGAGGGCCTCATCACCTCCATCTATTTCTTTGAGCTGCAGGAGAACCTAGAGAAGCTGCTTCATGATGTAAGCTCCAAAGGTTAAGATGTCAGGAGAACTAAAGCTAGAACACCTCTGACTGCCCAAGTTTCAAACCTTTATACACTTTATCCACTGACAGGCCGTAATATTATAACCGCTTGTGAAGCCAGAAGTCAAAAATATCTCATATCTCATTATAATGAAATAATACATACATAAGACAGCAAGTGAAAATTCTGTCCGGAGGTTGATTTGTTGGAAACAGGAAAAATGGGCCGGTATAAGGATCTGAGAGACAAGGGCCAAATTGTGCTGCCTTGAGCATCTCTAGAACTGCTGGTTTTATTGGGTGATCCTTGTGTGCAGTGTTTAGAACCTACCACATGAATGGATGGAGGGACAACTGGTGAGCCAGGGTGGGGCTATGAGCACCCACGGCTCAGAAGATACTGAAGTATTGCAGAGCAATTTTGGTGCAGAAATGGAGACCTACACAATATTAGGCAAGGGGTTTCATACGGGGCGCCGTTTACAAAAGTATAACATGATGAGCTCCAAAATGTTAACTCTAAATCAAAATGTTGTATCTAAATGTCGAAATCTAAATCAAAATCTAAATATTGAATCTAAATGTTTCGAAAATATGTAATTTTACCTCGATGTCAGCGGAAGTACCAAAATAAAAGATTGATGAAGAAAACCACTTCTATACGTAGTAGATCTAGCCCCTTTTGCACCAATGGGGTTTTGGATCTACTTTCATACTTGTAGTTGCCCTGGCCCCTAAACAACCAAAAGGTCGGAGGTTAAAAGCAAGCCGTGATGACGTCAGAGACAGGGGGCGGGATTTTCATAACAAACCAGGGGTTTTTGTCCGCCATGTTTGAGAGGCCTAAGTTAGCGAACGTCTCGTCTACCCGAAGAGCCTGAAAGCAAATAACTTAGCTAGGTTATTTTCACCATCTTTGGTTTGTTGTTTCATTGTTCGATAAATGTAAGTGTTTCTAAAACCACCTCGGTGCATAGAAGGGTTCTTTCTTCATCGCACTTTTACTTTGGTACTTCCGCTGACGTTCTTGTAAATTTGCATATTTTCGAAACATTTAAGTCCAACATTTAGATTTAGATTCAGATTTAACTTATAGATGTAACATTTGAATTTAAAAACAACATTTGGATAAAACAATTTGACTTAGATTTAACATTTGGAGCTAAATGTAGCAAAACATTGCTTTTAAAATCGACATGTTCTACGTTTTACAAACGGCGCCCAATGGTTTTATGGCTAACTTACCACTGAATAAATATATCCTTAACACAAAGGGGGAGGTTAGCATTTCATTTAGCCGCTAACTATAAAGCGGATACTATAAACAGAGCTTTGGGGTAGGGTAATAATACATTATTGGAATAGCACTTTGAGATTTGATCCAAATGGAAAGTGCGTTATAAATTAAATGTATTATTATTATTATTATTATTATTATTATTATTATAAGTGGTTGGTAATATGGTTAAAGTTGTGTCTATTAGTTACATTAGTTAGAGTTAGTTATTTATAAGCATTGGTTCTGATAACTAGTCAGATAATCTATTGTTGCATTCACAAGCCTGACATACAATTTTTCTAATATGATGATAATAATAATAATAATATTTTATCTATAGAGCGCTTTCAATAAATACTCAAAGTCACTTTACAGAATAAAATAACATGTTAAAACAGGAATCAAGATAAGGCATTAAAATAAAAACACAAGCGGTTCAAATCACAACAGATGAGACATCATACACGAGGATATACTGTATGTATAAATATATATATATGTATAAAATAAATATATCTATGTATTTGTTTATTTAAATGAAAAATAAAAAATACAAGGAGCACATGGATGCATGTTAACAATTCATAGCCTTGTGTTCATTAGGTGACAAAACAATGTTCCTAAATGAATCGGAATGTTTCCCTGTCTGCTAGATGTGTGAAAAGGCATCTTTGAGTAAGTAACTGGATTTATTTTAAAGTAATGCCACTCTGAAATGAACCATAAGACACCCACACAGAGAAATAAACCTTTCCTCTGGCGGAAGGTGATTGATGGACGGATGCTGCTGCAGTCCCCCGTCCGAGCCTGGATTCCTCTGCTGAGCCCTGATTGGCAGTGATTAACGGAGGCTAACTGTGTTGGAGACTCGTCAGCTCAGATTACATATCAGGGAATTTAATCACCATCTCCATTCTGACAGTGTAATTAGATATATGATCACTGTGGATTTGGTTTGATTGTTTCTTCTGCTTAAAACGAGCAGCTGCTTTGCTCTTTTTGTTAAGGATCTTATATTGTGTCAGATATATTTATACATTCAATAAACGTCATTGTTGATGTACTTTCTGTCTCCCTCTCCTCAATCAGGCCTTTGAGCGCTCAGAGAGCTCTGAAGTAGCCTTCGTCACAGAGTTGGCAAAGAAGCTTCTCATCATCATCTCTCGACCTGCCAGACTTCTGGAGTGTTTGGTAAGATAACACACAAACTCTTCAGTTTCAGCCCGTCGTCGTCAGAATTCTACTGAAGAGCATCAAATTCCCTCTTGACATCTTGACACATTGCTTTTCTTGAAATAAACATGAGGACCGATGATTCGTTTGCCATTATCAGTGTGTGAACAGTGTTATGCATTACACAGTCACGGTTGAATATCCAAATATTTAACCAGTCTGTCTGGATATTGACAGCACTGGATTAAATGGACTGACAGCCAGCAGGCAGGAGCTCTGACTGTGCTGATGGGCCGCCGCCAAGTTTTCACACAATCTGTGACCATGGTGTCATTTATCATTGGAGGGTGTGTGTGTGTGTGTGTGTGTGTGGGGGGGGGGGGCGTATGTGTGTGTGTGCTTGTGTGTGCGTGAGTTTTTGCATGTGTGTTTGGGCGTGTGTAAGTGCATGCCTGTGTGTGTGTGAGTTTGTGTGAGTTTGTGTGTGTGTGTGTGTGTGTGTGTGTGTGAGAGTATGCATGTGTGTGTGTGTGTGAGTGTATGCATGTGTGTTTATGTTTGGCGCGTGTAAGTGCATGCATGTGTTTGTGTGTGTGAGTGTGTTTGTGTTTGGGAATGTGTAAGTGCATGCATGTGTGTGTGTGTGTGTTTGTCAGTTTTTGCATGTGTGTGCATGTGTGTGTGAGTATATGCATGTGTGTGTGTGTGTTGGATGTGTGAGTGTATGCTTGTGTCTGCATATACGTGTCCGTGCACGTGTGTGTGGGTGTGCGCGCATGTGTGTTTTTGTCTGTGTATGTGTGTGTGTGTGTGTGTGTGTGTGTGTGTGTTATCGTGGATGAGTGTGTGTGTTTATGTGTCCCAGTTTGTCTCCCACTGGGTGAGTCATGGCACATTGACGTATGTTTTTATTACGAGCCGTAGCCGAAACAGTGAGATGGAGAATTGATTGATTGATGAATTCCATCCCTGTTTTCTCCATGTTGCTTCCTGTGTCTCATCCATTTCATGTTTTTGGCATCCTCAGCCACCAGGCCTGGTTCACCAGCCAGGAGATGCAGCGGTGGTGCAGTGAACGAAAACCTCTTCTGTAACACATCTGAGAAGAACAATACATTTAAAAAACATGAGCTTCAAATATCACTATTTGATTCAATAAAATGTCCACCAGTAATTACATTTTAACTTGCAGTTATATCTAATTTAATCCATGAATAGAATATGAGCAGCATAGAGTCACAGTGTCAAACTGATGTACAAACAGCAGCCAAGGCGCAGGACTAAGTTCTTCTTATCATATTCCAACTTTATTTTCAAAAGACTTTTTTGAAAATAAAAAATTACTAAATACCAAAAGAAAATCCAAACAGTCAGAAGTGTTCTAATCACACTCCGGCGCTGACTCAAGTTCTGGCACCATGTAACACGATAAACATGTCATGTTGCCTAAATTTGAATTTGAACTAAGTTCATGTTGTTTTCTTTTTTCGCTGTGTTTTAGAAAAAGCAAGCAAAGGCATTTTAGATCAAAATTGTTCCTTTTTTGTTCAACAATTTGAATATTTCTCAGTGTTATACAATGTTTTATAATATAATTGTAACTACTCTGCGTTATATCGATCATACATGTGTAAGGAGAACATCTTGAATCGTCCTTCACTGGTGCAGAATGATGACAGAAATGCAATCCTATATATCGGCCTGCTCAGGCTCTCCTGAGGAAGCTGCTTTGATGCTTAGTCTGAGTTCTGGATTAATCAGGCTGATTAAAATGAATTAACAATTTTAAACAGAACAGAGTCGGGTGAAAAGGCTCGCCTCGGGCTGAGCAGCACCGAGTCCACGTGTTTTCTGGAGCTGCTCCAGAAGCAATGATTCATGAAGCCGCTGCTAAACGAAGACACGCTGGCTTTTAGATGGATATGGAAACATTTTCTGATTCACATTCGAATCAAATTATCTGGGAGTACTTTTTCAAACAAAAATCCAATCATCCCGCAGAGTCCAGTTTAATGCATCCCATCCCCTATTAATGGATCCGGCTCCAAAACCTTCCAGCTGATGAGTTGGTGTCTGCCTCTGCTCTGCCTCTACAGGAGTTTAATCCGGAGGAGTTCTACCATCTGCTGGAGGCAGCAGAGGACCACGCTAAGGAGGGTAACCTGATGAAAACAGACATTCCTCGTTACATCATTAGCCAGCTGGGACTGACCAGAGACCCCATTGAAGGTGAGGGAGGAAGAAAGAAACTTAGACATTTAACAAATTACAAAACAAGATGATGAGCTAAAATTTCAAAAGGGATGTTTCGTTCTTTCTTCAGAGATGGTGAATCTCAATAGTTACGACAGCGAGGGGCCGCTCACACCTGAAACAGATGACTCAACGGAGGTGAGATCCAGTAGAACCTCATTTCTCCTATGCTCAGTCAATCCCCACATCCATCCCCCTTAGATACAGAGAGGGAGAAGTATACTGAATTGTTTCAAAGTTAATTTTCACCCCCAACTGGGCCTTTTTTATACATTCTGAGTCAAATGGCATTCAGTGCTGGAGTTAATTGTCAGTGCTGATTTAATCAGTGTGAATTCAACTCATGAGGGATGTAATTAAGTTCCAGTCACAGGAAAGAAGAGGGCATTCAAAGGACAGGAGTCAGCCTGAGTCGGGGAGTTGAGAGCCGGACTACTGAGCTAACCAGCAAGTAACTCGGGGTGTAACCCCTGTTCTCTGAGTGAACAAGTCCCCCCTCCACCCTGCTACATATCCCTTATGTTACACGCTGCAGTTGGAAAAGATCTCATGGAATGACATCCATTGTTTTTCATTTTTCAACTCTGCCTTGTAAGGCGACCTTGATTGTTTTGAAAGGCGCCTTTAAATAAAATATATTGTCAATAAAGCAGCTGCAAGTAAAAGATGGTCTAAAAATAGTAGACGGCATTAGGTTGCTTTGTTTAATATTTAAAATTATTATCTTAATGTTATTTAAAAATGTCATTTCAGTGTCACTAATTTATCCCCACCGTCTTTTTTTAAACAAAAATAGTTAATACAAAACTCAAATATTGACCTGAATCTTGTCTGCACACAGCGCCGCGTAGATTTAATACTAACCTGTGGTGACAGGTGTTTAAGTTATTGCAGCTCTGACTAAGTGATATTTAATAAAAAATAATAATAATACATTTAATTTATTACGCACTTTACATTTGGATCAAATCTCAAAGTGCTACAAAGGAAAAGCAGATTAAAGCATCAATAAAAAATAAAATAATAACTATATAAAAACATATATTTAACACTTTCAAATGTTTAGTTTTAACTCTATGTAGTGTGAACCCATGTCCACACTTTCAAAGTATAGATCTATGTGTGCTGACTTTACATTGGTTTTGTTGTGTAGACAAAATCCGTTAGAAGGGAGGAGGCAGCTATCGTCTGCTCCCTGGCTGCGGGATGGAAAAAAGTTACAGCAGCAAAATAATGTAATTTTACCAATGTTGCTTCAAGCAGTCGATGCTCTGACCAAATCTCAAACTGCTTCCTGTTGAACTGGTGTGATCTTTAAACCGCAGGGTAAGATAAAAGCCATGAAACCACCAGGAGAAGCTGACTTCCAGACCATCAAGCTGATCAGTAATGGGGTGTACGGGTGAGCAGCAACAGGATGTCATGTTTACTCTGCTGACACGGAAGGGATTCACCTTCTCTGTAAATGTGAACTGATTTTCACCGCATAACACATGGTGACAAACCATAATGTGTGTGTCTTCGTTTGTGACAGGGCTGTGTACCTGGTGCGTCATTTGGAGACTCGCCAGCGATTTGCCATGAAGAAGATTAATAAGCAGAACCTGATCCTGAGGAACCAAATTCAGCAGGCCTTTGTGGAAAGAGACATCCTCACCTTTGCAGAGAACCCCTTTGTCGTCTCAATGTTCTGCTCCTTTGAAACTCGTCGGCACCTCTGCATGGTCATGGAGTATGTAGAAGGTGAGTGTGTGTGCGTGTGTGTGCGTGTGTGTGTGTGTGTGTGTGTGTGTGTGTCTGTGTGTGTGTGTGTGTGTGTGTGTGTGTGTCTGTGTTTGTAAGGATCGCATGCAGATTGCACTGCAGGAGGTGTGATCAATGGGGGGAGAATTTAGTTTAGTTTTTAGCTCCAGTTATCCAGTGTTTCCTTATGTTGTCATCATGTTGTAACTTCTACAACTTAAATGCATTCCCAGCGCTGAGAAAAAGTATTTGGACCCTCTCTTGGTTTCTTCTGTTTTTGTCTATAAATAATAATAATAATACATTTAATTTATAACGCACTTTACATTTGGATCAAATCTCAAAGTGCTACAAAGCAAAAGCAGATAAAAGCATCAATAAAAAATAAAATAATAACTATATAAAAGCCTGA
>VRLP01006195.1:0-30398 GCA_009660295.1 Lophius piscatorius | reverse complement strand
GATGTCATGAAAAGATTTTTGTTCTGGTTTTGTTTTGTCTCAACCGGCCTGCTGGCCATGTGTTTTGCTCACACGTACCTTTTGGGTGTCATATCAGATTTTTCAAAAGACAAACGCAGTTGCAACGAGTCAATGCACAGAGCTTCTTTCTTTTTTTTTAAGAAAGAAGTATTCTTTCTGGCACCATAAAGACATTTTGTACGTTACAGTCTTGTGGTTTATATTGTGAAGTGGTGTATTGATCTTGATTAATGATACATTTCCACTGTTTGAAAACAGCATGTGGCCAGTGACTGGTAGCTCCCTGCGGATCACGTTAAAAGTATTTCGTATTTAAGCTGTATGTTCCGCTGTAATCATACTTTAGTTCACCGCTAGAGAGTCTGATGACGGACTTTCAGTCAGCACGCTCTGAAAAGAACAGGTCACCCAACACCAGCCAAGTCCCTGTGTTAATAAAACACAAAGCATGTTCTCTCCTTTCAAAGGTTACTGTGTGCCAAAATCAGCAGGGTTTTCAATTATGGTACAAAAAAGAAAGAAAAAGGAAGGTACATGCTAAAATGTCATAACCCTTCAATGTCTCCAACACGAAAAAAAAACAGTAAAAAGAAACACCTCCTCCTTGGTTGCCCTCTTGACCTGTGTTGTCCCCCAGGGCTCCATCCGTGGCCCCTTACTCTTTAGCATATACATGCTGCCTCTGGGTCATATTCTAAGCAGGTTCAGTCAAGTGACACACACCGTCCAGTAACAAATAATCAATCAAAATGTGCCCAACCAAACATACGAGCAGAACATTAAAGCGGTTCAAATGGATATCAATTATTAAATGCATAACAAAGAGCACATTTGGTTTTGGTTTTGTAATGACTGTTAACACACAATACGTTCAAGAAAACTGGAAAAGTTTACGTTTGGGATTCCTAAAGTGAAGTCACTATAATCCATGTTCACACTTGATTACAGAACTACTTCTACATAAACGAGGCGTTCAATGATGATGAGCACACAGTGAATTATTAACGCAGATACTAAGAGCTATTTAGCATCTTTCAGCTCATCCTTTTGGAATACACAGACAGTGAAAAAACCTCCTACTTCAAAAATCCTTCTGTACATCTCCAGGATGGCACATTCAACAAATTTATTAACTAGTTAGTGGATGATTTAGCAACTAAAAAGCCAAATATTCCCGTGTCTGGTAGCAACCAAGAGGAAAAAGGGAGTCAGCATTGCCTTTGCATTTCACAAATATGCTGTCATAGTTGATATTCTTATTTAAACGGTCTCAAGGAAACTGTCCAAAAAAAAAATAAAAAATTGTTTTGTTTTATGCAGAAGTAATTCAGAGGTTGTCTTGCATGCTTTTAACTCCTCTTGTTAGATTAGTGTTACTCTCATTATACGTGTTTTCTCAAAGGAATTAAAGGATCAAAGGTAATAATAGCTACACGTGACATCACTACTCCAAACGGCGTATTCTTAGTTCTGGGTAGAGTTCTTGCTAATCCTTCCTGTAGTTTTTCCGTAAATCCTGCTCACAAACAAACAAACAAACAGACAACAGCATTTATACGCTTTCCCTGTTTTATGCTGATCGTCTATTTTTTATTAGATTCATAATTGTATTATTTTGTCCTGTAAAGCACTTTGTAACTTTGTTTTGCAAAGTCAGAGAAAACCAGTCGGGCCCATGCCTCATCCCTCCACCGTACAATTTTCATGTACGTGAAAACATGTTTTGTTAGTAATTTTTTGCGTAATCCTGCTAACAAACAAACCAACCAACAAACAAACAAAAAAATAATGGATGGAAATTTAACCTCCTTGTTACGGGTAATAAACTTTCTTAATGTTATGATAATGAAATATCGGAAAAACGTTTCTGAGTTATCCATCAGTGAAGAGATCTTCAGAGTCGGTATGATTCATCCTGTCTTTCCAATTTGACGGATTCTCCTCCTCCTCCTCCTCCTCCTCCATGGAACCAAAGTGAAAAAAATAACCAGCTGAATAGCTGCCTAAGCAGCCAGCACCAGTGTCTGTGAGCCCATACAGTCATGTTTCAACTATCTTGGTTGAATGCCAGTCACACAAAAGGACATCCTCACCTGGTATTCTCATGCTTTGTATTATTCAACCTTGGATATCTGCCATTACATGCAACATTTCCTCCCTCCATATGCCTCTCCTTTCCAATCAACAGGCCTGCAATGACTTTATGTCTGCATTAATCGGTTTGTGTCAGTCTGGGCCATTTCACCCCCGCCAGGTGTGCAGACATCATCGGGAGAAGGCTGGTCATTTCTTTGATAGCGAGTTGGCTGAAAAGAGGGTCCTGAGTTGTGATCTGTTTTTAGATGAGACAATCTGGATGACAGTGATCACAAAGGCAGAGGCCGATTAACAAATGCTGGCCCTCTTTTGTCTGATAGAACACTCCATCCAGCAGCTGTGATATTGTGTCTCTGACCCTTATTCAGGGAAAGCTTATGCCGGAGTAGAAAAGACAGGAGCGATTTATCTCCTCTGGTATTTTTTAACTGGTCATTACTTGATGACTACTCTGATTACAATTCACAGAACAATGCTGACTGAACTGTTAATACACTTTTGAGCTGAATTTGAATGAAGACAGTGAGAATTTCATAAGCTAGCGAGCAGGAGGGAGACAGAGTCCATGAAACAGCTAATAGTAAAAAAAAAAGTCCCTGGATTAATAACCTGAAAATGGCTGTGATGGTGTCATCTCATCTGGCCGTGTCTCAGTGTCCTTGGCCTCACTACTGGTGTCATCTCTCATTATGTTTGAGTGGCACTTTGTGTCAGCTGTCCATCATTTTGGCAGCGTGTCAGGTCAAAAGCATGGATTGACTGAATGAAAATGGCGTTTGTGTTATATTGTGCAGCTAAACCCAAACCTTTGTCTTTCCTTTCCTGACATTATAAATTTAATCTATCTTCCTTACTTCTCCATCATCCAACCTGAACTGTCCACCTGATGAGCTCATTTCTAGCCCCGTCAATCCTCATCCCTCCCTAAGAACATCTGAACATCTTCAACTCTGCAACCTCCAGTTCGGCCTCCTGTCTTTTGGTCAGTGTCACCATCTCTACACCACACAACAGAGCTCTTCTTACTACCATTTTGTAAACCTTTCCCTTCACTCTTGCTCCTGACTCTTCTCCACCCACTCCAGCCGGTCTGCACTTGCTTCTTCACCTATTTTTCACACTCCCCGTTGCTCTGAACAGTTGACGCCAAGTACTTAAACTCCTGCACCTTCTCCACCTCCACTCCCTGCATCCTCACCACTCCACCTGTCGACCTTTGATTCACACACATATATTCTGTCTTCATGCGACTGACCTTCATTCCTCTTTTCTCCAGTGCATACCTCCACCTCTCCAGGTTTTCTTCTTCATGCTCTTTGCTCTCAATACAGATCACAATGTCCTCCATGAACATCCTGGAGACTCCTACCTGACCTCATCTGTCAAGCCAACAAAAAGGGTCTCAGAGCCGATCCTTGGTGCATTCCCACCTGCAGCTTGAACCCATGCGTCACTCCTACTGCATATCTCAATGCTGCCATGCTGCTCTCATACATATCCTGTACCACTCTAACACACTTCTACGTCAATCCAGACTTCCCCAAGCAAAACCACCATTCCTCCCTCGGCACTCTGTCGCACTCTTTCTTTAAATCCACAAAGACACGGTGCAACTCCTTCTGACCTTCTCAAACTTCTCCATCAGTACTCTCAAAGCAAACATCCCATATGTAGTGCTTTATCTCCAACCAAACATTACAGTACATAAATAACACCCTGCATGTTTTTACTTCAAAATACATCACAGACAAAAGAAATCTTTATTTTTCTCTTGTATTTCCTTTTTATTTAATTTCCTTATGTTACACCTCTTCTCTATTCATCTCCCTTCTTTATGCCTTTCAGAAAAAGGAAAGAAATCTATATATCTTCCCTGAAAAAAACCCCATACCCCGAGCTTATAATAAGAGTATTCCCAATCCTAAAAGTAATCCTGTCTTCACCTCCCTCTTATCAGCAGCTCTGCTAAGATGGGATCTGATCACATTCTATCAGGAGGTCCACTTCAGACGTTTTGTTTCTATTACTGTGTCCCACTGAAGGGAATTATTACTTCCTATATATAGATCTGCTGGAATCAGTATGGAAGATATCATCTAAGGGAATTATTCAGGACGTCAAAAAGCATAGCTGACTAAAAATGAGTTTTTATCCAGTAGTAACCGGATGAAATTAAAAAAATCATAGAAAGGTCTTAATTTGTACAAACAGGGGGGGTTTTCTCTAAGAGATGTGTTTTTCTTTAGAGAACAAAGATTGAGACTGATGAACCCAATGTAATTTCCACCATGTTTGTCCTCTTGATGTCATGTACTCTGGAGGTTGGCATCTGGTTTTGCAGAGCCCTTACTTTTCTGGGGTTAGCTTGCAAGCAAATTGTGTTAGCAACATCTGGCTGCTGGCAGGCGACATGCAGTGACCCTGCAGCCGCCTCACTTCTGTTTGTGCAACTCAGGGCAGAGCTGGTGGTCTTGTACTTAAAATAAAGCACTTTATATTTTTCTGCTTTTGAATATAGTGCAGAAGTTTTTGAATTATGACGGAGAGGAGTTTAAGGAGTTCCACAGAAGAGGTGTGTGTGTTAAGTGGAGGTATTTGAGTTAATTTTAGAGCTGTCTGTACATCCATCGTTATATTGCAAAAGGAATGCTATAGAAAACTAATAGTAGATGTAAATACTGCATACACTAATTGGTTCCAGTCGGTATTGTACTGCAAGAAATGACAAGAATGTCCCTCAGTAGATTGAGTATGTCTTGTTATTTAAATGAACCTTCCAAAAGGACGTGAGCACCATCCAAATGGCTGCAAGCACAGGGTTTTCACAAGGCCTAAGAAAGTAAAAATAGAAAAGTTGTGTCCATGGACATAAATGCCTCTACTTCAAAAACTCACTCGAGCTGTCACAGGTGAATGTGCCATAAACGGATTTTTTTTTTTAATGCATTTCTGAGAAGGTATGGATGTTGTGTTACAAAAGGGCGTACAGGATGTATTTACAGAAGGACTAACGTATCCCTCTATCCCCCCTTTTGTGGGGGCATAAAAAGAAGTAATGGATTCATGATTTATGGAATCATTTAGGGGAAATTGACATAAAAAAGTTTTTTTTAAAAGCTTGATCTTGTAATATTCAAGAGAGTTGTAAAAAGTCCTGAATCGGCCCTTTCTGGGGATCTTCTGCAAAATTCTTCCCTACCACATGTCACATACAAACTCAAACACATTTAAACGTGATGCTTCATCCCTGCATGACAGGACCATGACATCCTTATCCTGCTTTTACCTATGAAAGAATGACGGGGGCTGTCGTTCCAAAACTATATAAAGTTGCTGCCGGATAAACTCTGTGAATAGATTTACACGCTCCCTACTTCACAACAGATCTCAACGTTTCATGAAAAGTCAGCCTAAAGACTGCTTGACGTCAGGCTCTGACGATGTGACTTAGCATCAATCACATGACCTCCTTGTGGATTACCCATCATGAAATCAAATCGGGCCATCAGGCAGCAGCGTCGTATAAAGAATTTATCTGCGTATTATACACTATGCCCCGACTGTTATGCTTGGGTTGACAGAGAATTGTTTTATCGTTGAAGCAGTTATGGTAAAATTGTCATCGCTCAGGTGTAATTTATTCATTTTTCACAGCAGGCAGAAGATGAGATTATTCTGAACATTCATCACTGCGATTGTACGCCGCGGCATCTGAACAATGCTTTCACAGTTATATATTATGTCTAACACAGGATTGATGACATTGAGATACTACTGAAGCAATTAGTGATCCTTCTCTTTATGGAAAATTCCCATTCAGCATCTTCCATTACGGAGTTCAGAATAAATGAAACCACGCTGCGTTCTGGCTCCGTGTAACAGATTGCTGATTTCAAGCAGACATAAAAGATTTAGCCGGTTATATCTATGACTACCATTCCCACAAACACAAAACCTCTTTTTTTTTTAAATCACTTATACTGTCCTGTTGCTGGAAATATTCCAAAAAATGTGGATTAATCCAGTGAATAATATTTTTCCCAGTTAGCCTTAAATAAAAAATGTTAATATGTTGTTTTACAAAGTTATGTCCTCTATGAGAACATCAGCAGCACAGCTGAGTTATAACGACTGCTGGTAAACTAATCATACCAGAGCTTTCCTGCAGAATGTGACTCTTCCAGTCTAACCACAGCTTCCCTTTGGGATTGTATTGAAAGTGACATTTGTTGAGGTTTTTATTACAACGGAATGAGTGAGTGTCTTCTTTGTCTATCTGATATATTTCCAGGCATTCTGAATTGAGTCTCTTTCTCGGCAGCACGCCCGCATTTTAAAGAGTTATGAATCAATTTAGGAGACATTTCGGTGCATATGGATGAATGGGTTAATGCCAATGACTCCCCATACGACACTGATCTCTCCAACCGGACCTTCGTCATTTGGTCAGGATTAGAGATCAAAACCTGATTAGCTCAATGAAAAGACCGCAGTGTGCATCATAATGAGTACATTAATAAGGTAGTAGTCATGCAGATTCCATAAGTTAAGTTAATAGTTCTCTCCTGTTGTCGACCCGATCACCCACCACAACCTCCTCCTCGTTACCTCACTCCTTCCTGTGTTACCATTCAAATTATATAAAACACCCGCAGCTGCCTCCTAACAAAAATGTTAAGGCTGCCAGCATAATCACATTAATGTTATACTTGAGGTTAATCAAAAACTTTTACTTTTCTGGAGTTTTTTGGGGGGTTTTTTTCAACAAATCAATCACATTATCAAGTTTGATCCTAATTTCCTCCCGTAATTCCAGGTCAGATGACTGAGTAGACATTACTCAGTGTGTTGGACTGTAAATTTCTCTTTAAGAAACTTTTGATGCTTGTGTAGATAGTTCCTATCTTGTTTGCACTGTTCTTTTGACAGCAGTTTTTCCACCATAGCACAGCTAGTCTGAAGTTCCATTCTCCATAACACTCGCAATACGGGTCTATATTTCACACAGAGAGTAATCAGTGACTCTGTAGTGGTTTTAGCTGAACACAGTAAAATAGTCAGCTGAAAGTTCAGCAAGCCTCTCATGGACTGCGGACCCACCCACTGGAATTCAACTCTCAAAATGTTAAAGCGAATTAAATGCATTTTTGTATTTTGAGTTTTTGTCAAATTTTTGGTCAAAATATCTTATTGCACTTGATTTAAGACACAATCACTAAAAAAGTGACATTTCACTGAGATAAATGAAGGGACTTGGTTTAGGTAGGTAGGTCAAAGAATCTTGAAAATATCTCGAATTTACAAACAAATATCTCAAATTCAGAGTTTCCAGTTAACTCAAGGAGAAATTTCATCATAAAATGCGTAAATATTAGTCTCAAATTGCAAAGGTCGTAACTCTAGAACAGTGTCACTATTAAATAGAGAGAAAGTTTATAAATCTCCATGGGGGGAATTTATGAGTGGGTCAAGGGGATGTGATTAAAAAATAACCCAAGAAGAAGTACGTGCAAATGCACTTATTACAACAAAACCAAAACAAAGACAAGTGATAGGGAGAGATAGGGACTACCACTAAAAAACTAAATGCAATGTTGTCAAAGACAAACACTCTGATCTTTATAACCAACTTGTCATGCGTACAATTCTACTATTTTCTACACGTGTGTAGAAAATAGTAGTGACAACCTAGTTTGAATCATAATTGAATCATATTCTTGACTGAATCAAAAAAAACCTTTCTCCACATGTAGCTCACTCTGTGTCCGGTCAGGGCAGAACTCAGGCTAAAACCCGTCAGCAGTCTGACTCTTTGTTCTTTTGTGTCCACTCATGAGGTTTCTGTTGATTGTGCTGATGGGACTCCTGTGATGACACCCAAACACTAACCAGTCCAAACCAGATCTCTGCCAGCAGGACAGAGTCAATATCTGACTCTTTCTCCTTCACGTCTTTATTTCTCAGTTTCTTTGTCATTCTATTTCTCCTTCTGAGAGTCAGATTGGAGGCTAATTGCCATGTGGACTAATTATCTGACTGCAACAGGCTCCTGGCTCTCCTCCAGCCAGTAACATGAGCCGCCTGATGCCTTCTTTCTCTTTCTCTTTCTCATACTGATGGACGTCCCCAGCGGCTGACTTCCTGCCGCACCAACCGCATCTTCTGCCTGTCTACGCAGCATTATTATTATTCATTATTATTATTACGCCTTCTTCATCCTTGTTTTACATTTCCTTTTCTCAATCACATTCTGTTTCCTCACTAAATCTTGAAATCAAGTATCACTGCTGCTTTGTGCATTGCTGAATAATCAGCTTATAGTACAATTAATGGCGCAGCCCGTTATCTCATCGATAAAATGTGTAATCGATCGCTGGAATGGGTTTGTTTGCCTATGATGTGTTTTTCTAGGGTGTTTTTGATCTTTTTAATCACAATATCACTGACCCAATCAATCATCATTCAAATTTCTCATTATTTGGCTCACTATTAGATGACTGAATGATATAAAAGCTATATCATATACAATAATATTCAGCCAATTATTTTCTAAAACGACTCCAGTGTTTCTTCCCATGAATGTTTATATGGGTATAAAATTTAAATATGATCCATGAAATATCTTTTATAGTTATCATGTCCATGTTCCATCTGTGGAAGCGGACGGCGATTCCATAATGTCCCCAAACTTTTTGCTATGAAAACCAGGACTGTATATGTGGCTCTTCTGAGGTTGTGCCATATGTCTAACCGGGTTATGCACAACAGCAAATGTTCAAAATTACACTTCGACACCTACATCCTGTCTCACTATCAGGCATTTTCTGGTCCACTTTTGTTGCGGTTGCTTTGTGGTTTTTGTTTTTGCCGGGTATTTTAAGCCTTCTGTCTTCCCACACAGCTCTGAGGGCAGCAGCTGAAGAAAGGCGTAGCTGCTTGTCCTCAGCTCAGGATGAAACACACAGAGACACAAGTTCAAACTAGCATCCCTCCAGCCCACCTAATTGTCCTAGAGCTAATAATAAGGTCTGCATCCGAACCGATTTAACATGCTTTGTTTTGGAGGGAGCAGGCGCGAGGTCCTGAGAGCCCAGCGATCACACTGAGTGACATTGACGTGTTTGTTCTTCGCTCTGAACTGCTGCTTTGCCTTCTGGGGGGAAAATCCTACACAGTTGAGCTCAGAGAGCGAATCTGGATGCATGTGGAGGTTTCAGGGATGAGATGTTCTGTATTTTCTCTTTGTACTTCATGGTTCTTGACAAATCTACACACTGATGAATCTCTACTTGAGCAAAGACTTTTAAAAAACTAATATTATTTCCAGACTTGAGTATGACCTACTTATTTTTCACATCCAGGCTAAGGTGGTATTCTAAATATGCTCTTCCGTCAGACATGTTTTTAAATTCACATCGAACTCTCTAGCCCTTTGTCTTCCTGAAGACTTCAATCTGCCGATTAGACAGCCTTCCCTCACTCAGACACTGACTCACAGGGGTTTCTGCTCCACCTGTCTGTAGGAGAGGGACTCAGGAGAGAAGATGGGGGCCTTGCAGCGACAGACCCGCAAAATCAGACAATTTCAAAGGATGCTACATGCCAATATGCTAATATGTCAACCCTTATTTACTTACCAATGTCAAAACAATATGCAATGGTAAGATTGGAATCGTTTTCTGTATTATGTAACATTTAGAAGTCTTTTATGTCATTTAATAAAGGTAAAGTTCAAAGTTCAACATTTGAGCTAATAAGTTTTGGGGCTTTTTTTGCAGAGTTTGATAAAAGTTTGATAACACTGTCCTATCTGCACAGTAAAGGATAACAGTACCCAGTTAGCGTAGCATAGCATAGCATAGCATAGCATAGCATAGCATAGCATAGCAAAGCATAGCATATAGACTGAAGAGAGGAAAATAGTCAGCCTTAGGCTACCAAAAGGTAAAAAATCTGTTTACCAGCAACTCATGGATCACCAGCGTAAATTCTCTGTTTTCAGTTGGTTATTTCTAGAGCTTTTATTTAATCATTATTCTTTTTTATACTGCTCTTCTTATTTTATTCTGAAGGTTTATGATCCTTGTTCTGTGAGTGGAGTTTTACTGTTTCCTGTTTTATTTTGAAAGTGCATCTCTTTGTGGTTTAGTGTTATTAAAGCGTTATTAACACTTCCTGTCATCGTTCCTTTGTCTTCTTTACTCTCCCTTTGTGTTCTCTGGTGTTTTAGACAGCTGTCCTCTTTTGATTGTCTTCCTGCTTCACCTGCATCTCCCTCCTTCATTTGTCGCAGCTGTTCTTCATTGTATCGTTTCGTTAACTCCTGCTCATCAACTTATTTCAACTTTTTTTTCCTTCTTAACTCTGTTCATTATTTAATAATGATAATAAAAATACATTCGACTTATAAAACACTTTACATTTGGATCAATATCTCAAAGTGCTACAAGGTAAATGCAGATAAAAGCTTCAATAAAAAAATATAATAATAATTATATAATAATATGACCAAAAATCATTCCTGCAACTTCCGACCTCGCTTACTTAGTCATCATTTATTTTCTCTTATGAGAGATAAGATATTTTGGTGCAGCTTTGTGGAGCAAACGTTGAGTAGAAAACAGTGAGACTGTTATTGGTGGTTACACAATAGCCTTCTCTGTGCTGAGTTCAGGTGTGGTATAACTGGGCTCAGATGGTTCAATCCCACAAACACACACACACAGTACATGCTCTCATTCCCTCAACTTCATACAGTTCATCTCCTGTATTTTTCTCATGTGTTTACGTAAACCAGCCCCACACGTTTCCTCCTTCATCCACATCCCCAGCCGTCTCTTCCTTTACCCTCCATCTTTCCTGTGGTAGATTTTGCCCTTTCATGCTCACTGCTCCCCTTCCTCCACCGCCCAACATGGCTGGAGTAATTCTGCTGCTGCTGCTGCTGCTGCTGAGAGTGAAAGGACCTCAGGCTAAAGAGCTGATAAACAAGTTGGTTCTTACATAACAGGCTCTGCTGCTGAATGACACACCGGACTGAACAGGACTGACCAGGCTGACAGAAACTCAAAAGAAGAAAGGTGGCATTACATCTGAAGAGTCTGTGCAGCATAAAAGCTGCCATTAATACTGCATTTTTACTCTTTTTATGTGAGAGCAAAGCAGCAAAGTGTTGATTTGAATATTAAAATGAATACGATTTAACATTTTGGGAAGCAATGGCATATTTCGGGGTTAAATGTGAAGTTCAAATCAGGCGGTAATTAGTACCGCGGTAATAGTAAGAAATGCTAGTCTGGCCCTGTCCAATGACAATAAAGCAACAAAAAAAACAGTAATTATTAGAAATATTTTAAAAAAAATTGTTTTAGAATTGATTTTATGTAAATGATTCGATGCATTCTGCATTTCTGTGCAACCTTCCTCCATCAATTTAATTATATATACATTTCAAACAATCTCAGTGTAAACCACAAATTATCATTTGAAGATTTCTCTTTATGTGCATAACACAAATAATGAGCATTAAAAGCAACTGACAGGCTCATTTTGTTTGTTTCTGCACAGAGCCAGGGTAGAACTTTCTACCTCAAACGTTTTGTGCCGAGCTCACCTGCTTCTATTTTTAGCATGTTAGCACTGCTATCATTTAATTTGCCTGGACTCCTCAAAGTGGTTCAGAATGTCAAACCTTTGGTTTAAGTACGGAGCTGGGTCAGGAGGCAATTAGTGTAGCGTACACTCAGAAAGCACTTCAGATCCATAACCTCTGTAGCTCACTAATTAATTCAGATGATTGTTTTCTAACATATTAGATGCAAACTGAAGAATTACTTTTGGTTTCAGAGTCCTTTAAATATTCATCAACTCTGCACAGATTATTTTAAAGTCACGGCGTCGCTCTGATGTGCTTTACACAAAACAAATCATATTAACTAAGATTTTTCTCTTCACTTTCTTTTTAATTTCCCTAAAAATAAACACATTTAGCTGAATATTTTTAAAAAAAAGTGGATTTCTTAAACTTTAGAGGTGTACTGAGATGAATCTCTACCTTTTGTTATCTCTTCTGTTATTATCTCAAGGCGTTTATCAGTTATATGCAGATGATACTCGGGTATACTTACCACCGAAACCTGACACAAACACATCTGTAATATAATAAATCCCCCTGAAACTGTCACACAGTGATAAGATGTCGCTGTGTCTCGGAGCCGCCCACCCTCTCAGTTAGCCTCCTCACATGAAGTAACCGAAAAAGACTAATTGTACATAATCATGTAACTTGATACAACCAAAAAATGTGTAATAAGGGTCAAATACTTTCCAAAAATAAGCTTTCCCAAATGGTCGAGATCCACTTTATAATAAAATGAATGGTATTATAAAGGTAAGCTAATTAAAATGTACTATTTTCCATGAAGTAACACATTTCTGATAAATCTGTCGGTATGATACATGAACTTTTGTAATTTTTACAGATGTGTTGTATGCCTTTGTACGTCTTACAAGACAAGTGTTTACACTACAAGTCTTACAAGACAATTTATTTTTCTTAATTTGTGGTTTCTTTGTAATACGCTGTGAAGAACTCAGCTCTATGTTGTAAATGATTTTTCTTCTAGTGAGGCTAAATCATGTTAATCATTTCCTTCAGGGTTCAGACATGAGCATGGACCTCATTGGAAGCAAAATCCTGAAGAATCTATTTAAAATGATCTAAAACTAAGAAAAATAGAACCTATTTACGTTCAAGAAGGAATGATTTCTTTACATTTTTAATTCATATAAAAAAAAAATCTCAACGGTTGTCAAATTAATCTTTAGTTCAGATTTCAAGCATTCCCACAATAAAAAATGGTTTTAAAATGAAGGTCCAAAGATCTCAAATTTGAGGTTTTACTTTCTCTATGGAGGCCGCTGGCCAAATACAGGACGGACATATTCCCTTATTGTTTCAATACAAAAATAACAAGATATAACTGAAACAAATACAGGATTTATGATCAAATATTACTTGATAAAGATGTCATGCCCTTCATTCTGGGCTTCCCATGGCCGCATCTGGGCCACAGGTAGGGCTCCAGACACCTGCTGAGATGGGTGTCATTCTGTTCTCAGGGTGAGTATTTCGCCGTAGGCTGCCCATGGATTATATTTGTACATTGTCCTCCTTGAATTTAAAACAGTTTTGAAGAACCTTACCTTGGATTATTCTTTTTTTTTTTTTTATCTTTAATGGTGTTTGGATGTGCAGTTTGGACTCACCTCTGGCGCCTGGGAGAAAATACCTCTCTAACTGCCATCGCAGGAATAAGTGTGTAGAGCAGAGTGACCAACTCTCGCCTCTGACTAACACTTTACCTCTCTGTCTCTCACTCTCACCCTGTCTGAACATTATTTCAAGGTCAAAACGTCAACAGCAGGAGATGCTTAAAGTCTTCACCGAGTGATCGATGGTTAGTTCCCAACTCTAGATGCTATTAATGACTCACGCCTACAGTCAATCCACTCAGCAGTGATTCACCTCCAGGTCTGCTTGTCTTAGCTGGCTAAAAACAGGGAAATAGGTATAAGATGGTTGCGCTAACAATCTAGTAAATATATGCATTGCCCTCCTAAACCTATTCCTAAATGTTCTGCTGTTAGCTCCAATACTCGCCATGCAAATGGAAAAATCAACGATGACCTGATGGTTATCATCTGATTTTAGCAAATGAGAGGGCGGATATTTCCTAAATACCATAAAACATCAAGTGCAGCTGGTAATTTGTTCATATGAGGATGATGATGGCCCTAGATTAAACATTACAGGGTCACCAAGGTTATTGCAATTCATCGTGAGGAGGAACATGAGTGCTTGCTTTCATTTGGTTGTATCATCAGGAAGAACTTTCAACTTTGCCAGCGTGACCTCATTGGTACAGAGCTACAACAACAGACCGACGTGTAATAATTTATGGAAGGCAAATCATTCGAAAGATGAATAATATGGGATCCAATCATTCAAATTCATTTCAAAAACACACAAATATTTATATGTTACCTGCGAAACGTAGCAGTGATAACGGAGGGAATTGGTTTTAATTAGATTCATTAAGTTGCCATAAAAAGCGAACGCGTCTCAGTCGAAGAGGAAGAGCGGAGGTGGAATAATTATCAAACAGTATTAAAATCTGGCAAAGGTTAACGCATCCCAGTGTGATATTCTCAGATCGTGTTAGAGCTGCGGTGTGAATGTGCTCCGCTCCTCCTAGAGCTCAGGGGGGGAATCTGGGAGGCTGCCATCAAATCCGAACTGTGTCACAGCAGAGGTGGAGTTATAAATTGTTGAGATTATTACAGGGGAGTTCCTCCAGAGTATAAGGGGTGTAGGGGGCTTAAGTATGACTCACTCTATATGCAGGACTGTCTGTCAGTCCACACGTCTGCTATAAGCTGTGCGTGTGATCTTGAATGTTGAATGGATGAATACCATCTCTGGGTTTGAGAGAGCAGAGCAGAGGAACAGGTTTCTCTGTATATGCAGAGTGCAGGACTCTGAATCATTCATGACTCTTTCTATGACAAATTGCTTTTTCCAAGCTGCACTTGCATACGGTACATACACCGTCGCATTAATCACTACAGGAAACAGTCGTCGAGCGAGTCAAACACATTTTTATGCACGACATTAAAGTAGACTGCTGTCCTCTGTGGAGCTAATCATTGAACAGAAAATAAATGATTTGGTTCATTTTTAAATAAATATTACATGAAAAAATCAACAGTTTTGGTTTCTTTAGTTTGAAGACTTGCTTCTTTTCTTTCATTTATATTTTCTTCAGTTTTTAACTGATGTCTGAAGAAAACAACAGAATTCTTGATTTAGGTTTTATGTTTATATTTTTTTTACAATTTTGCTGCTTTGATTAATTAATGTGGTTTTTTTTAACACTTGAAATGGCTTGAATAACTGAAATATTTGGGGAAGGTATTTTAAACATTATTAGAGGTGGGTTGTTGGTAAAATGTGCTATTTGTGGGATATCACATAAAATAAATGAAAGTAAGCTATTTTTCTTTAAAACTTAATTCTAGTGAAATCAAGAAAAAAAAAATCATATCATACTTGTTGAAATTTACAACTCAATAAATTCCAATGACTATTAGCATTTTAATAGTCATTGGAATGTATCGTAAAAACAGTGTAATAAGAATGCAAACATCTGTAATATTGTTTTCTTGACCAAAAACACCTGTTTTTCCTATTTTATTTCAAACACGGTTTCCTGGTCACGTGATGAGATGTGTATTTGCCCTGTCACAGTAAAAGCTGCCTTTTTTCTAAATATAAAAAGTAAAAACATGGTTAAGAATTTACTATCTTTTATTGGTCAAATTGACATGAACCGATTGTTGCCAATTGGAAACACAATGTAATAGAAGGTCAATACATTTATCAAGCAGACTATCGGCAGATTCATCAATAAGGAAAATAATGGATAGCAGCTTTCTATAGTCAACCGCGATGTGAATGTTATCTGACTGCCAGATGTGACGTCACTTGAATGCTGTTGCTTCAGGCTCAAGAACACGAGACAGATATATAGCATCTCTAAAACAGATAGATGAATGTCTCTATTCTGCAAAATTAATTTCAACATTTTTTAAAAATCCAATTCCAACTCTAATGCTAATTGTGCTTAAAACTCTATAAAACATGACTTTACTATCTTCTACTCAAGTTTCATCAGATATGCTGCAGAATACCGAAAGATTACTTCTTCCAAAGGCAACCTTTAGCTGCTGACCACACACTCAACAGCATCTGCAATCAGATAAATGAGGATGTGTCCACTCACCAAGTCTTTGGATGTGCCCAGTCTCTTCAGCCCATCCAGGGGCAGGAGGTCAGCTGAGTCCTTGTGTGAGAACTGGGTGGCCTGTTTCAGACGCCTCTGCTGGTGCAGGAAGGCTTTATCCCGGATGGCTATCTCACCCTTCTTTGCCTCACTCATGCTCTCTGAACTACAAAGCAGTCTTTTCTGGTGCTGTGCACAGAAGTACTACAACCTGGCAGCAGTAGCAGTAGGAGTCTTCTGCAGACAGCAGGAGAGCAGATGTGCAGAGAGGAGAAACCCCAAAGGACAGCTTTCTCAGGATTGATCCTTTCTAAGGCAGCAGAATAAACCTGCAGACATTGCCTCATCCAGCTGGTTCTCCCCACTCAGAAAGGTTGTTGTCTTTCCCTCTAGGTCTGGCATGGGCCTCAGTCTCAGCAGCGTTTGCAGCTATTGTCCTGGTCTGGATGCTCTTCTGATGCAAACATGCATCTTCCTCCCAATGTCAAGATCTGCTCTGTCTCGTACAGAGGATGTGGAGTAGGTGAGAGATTGTGTGGTTTCCCCTCCCTCAGTGCTGACTGTCCTTGGTTCTCTCTCTCTCTCTCTCTGCTGCTCTCTCTCTCTCTGCTGTCATGAGTGTATTCTCTCTCTCTCTCTGCTGCTCTCTCTCTCTGCTGTCATGAGTGTATTCTCTCTCTCTCTCTCTCTGAACCCTCCTCTTTCAGCCATACACTCACCACGGATGTATCCCTCTGAAAACACACATTTCCTCTTTTGACTCTCACCCAGTGAAAGAAAACAGACTTCCTACTTCATGTGAAAACATACATATGAAGTGTGTGCATTTTTAGATTTCTATGTAGGTAAATCTACAGAAAACAATCCCTGCCAGCCATTTATCGGCAACACAGTATCAGATTCTTTACATGATTTCACAAATTACCACTCCAAAGCTTTTTACAGATTGCAATCCTAGTCCCTTGAGCTGTGCTTGGCCTCAGCGACTCAATGCTGTGGAGGTTTGAGAGCGATGATTGTGATTTCATGCCACGCAGAGGATCAATTTGGACCACTGATGGCAATAATTGATTTCCTCGGCCTCCCCTTTGACAGCAGCTGTGAATTAAACAGCTCCATATTTATCACCCGTCCATCTGTCAGCACCAACAACGGGCTAAATATATCCCACCCATCCGTGTTTACGACCACTGCATGATGGCACGTTTGTGTAGTAGAGAAGGTAAGGAAGGTTCCATGTGACACTATTACTTTATAATATCATTTCAAGGGTGTATTTGTTAGGCCAATATATTTTCATATCAAAATGAATATCAAAAGAAAGGTGGAAAGGATTTTTTTAAAGTGTTTTTATTTAAAAAAGGGAGTCCTTGTGAAGGTGACGTGAGGAATACCATGTTCAGGATAAGTAATTACAAATATTGGATGCTGAGGTGAGTACATGCTGCCCCCTGCTGGTCGCCCTTTTCTTTGATTTCTCTTCTTCCCCTGATTACTGGCATCAGTATTCAATTCAGGTGGCATTAACAGAGGGACACGTGATGCCCTGATCAGTCGAATCAGAAACCTGACATCACGCATTTTTGGATGTTTTCCAGAAAAAGGGGGCCCTCTGATGTAATTTCCTTTTAAATGATGTTATCTTCAAATCTGATGTTATGGAGAATATGTACATCATTATGAACAAAATATAACTACACCTAAAAGGGAGATGTGATGATTTGCTGATTTTAATTACATGTGGGACGATGTCAGCTGGAGTCAACGTTTTTATTATCCAGGATCTAAGCCAAGACTTTGGAGGACACAAAGGCGTAGAGACTTCTACAGAGGAAAAACAATGATCGCTGGTAGCAAGGAAGAGATTGTTGGAACGTGGGGAGTCTTTTCTGGTTAATTTTGAATCATCATTTCAAGGACATTTGGACACACAAGCAGATTATGGAGAAATGACTGAATGTGATCCCTCAGATTGAAGGACAGACATCAGAACAGAACCCTGAACATCGCCTTTATTATCATTTTAACAAACGGTCAATAAAATAAGTAATGCAGAGAGACCCTCAACTCCACCAAATCAAACATTTTAAACACTGCATTCAACCAAGATGTTTCAGAAATAAATATCTCCTTACCTTTAATATTAATTTAAGGAACTGAAAAGTATCTTAATAGAAACAAAATCGCCATTATTTCATCAGAGAGAGAGAGAAAAAATAAACACAGCTGTTTTGGTCAGTTGCTTGAAATGTAACAAACTCTTGCATTGTGTTTTTGAACCCTCTTCCTACTCACCGGGGTTGCAGAAGGCACATCATTCATTTTATGGAATTTCTCTTTAAGCTTCACTTAACGTCTCTCAGGAAAATAAGAGTGTGCAACACATAAAGCTCCGTCTGAGCCAATTCTCATAAAAACCGGCAGTGTAAAACCAAAGCCATCTTTCATCCACTTCTGCTATATACAGTAGTACATACAATCAGTACATGCACAGTAAGGTTGAAGTGAAATATGGATGAACATGGATGCCTGTGCCCTATCTGGAGTGTAAACATTAAGTACACTGTAGCGTCTGCTGTCAAGTAGCGGCAGTTGTCTATTTTGTACAAGCATTAAACCTAACAGCTTTAACTCTTTCTCTGGAAAAATGATTACCAGGGATGCATAATATTGGATTCTTTTTCCCCAACAAGACTCCTCTGTAGAGGTATGAAGATTTTTTTGCTTTTCAAAACGATAGCTTGCGTTGGGACGACGCTAGTAGTTCACTTTAAAGCCTCTATCGATCAATAACACTGACATGGTGATATCATCGTGCAACCCTAATCAAGTTTGAAGATATTTCCAAGTGTTGGAAATAAATCCATAAATATATGGATGGAAAAATAATATTCACCAATTTCCCCATTTTTTGTGAATCTGGCAGCAAAGACGGCAGACGTCATCGGAACATAACACAAGAATCACAAATTGGAAATAAAGTTAAAAAAAAACATTTTGATTTTGAAGCCAATCATGTTTTTCTGTCGTCCAGATTATTTAAACTGTGTTTGATGATCAGGATAATGCCTTCAGAAAATATCTGGGTTTTCAAACATTCACCATTATAATTTATCAGAGAAACAGATAATTGCCACTACGACTTGAATGCAGCAGAAATGTTGCTTGTTGCAACATTTTGTGGCTACTGCTGACTTATGGGTTGGTTGGCGCTTAATCTCTATCATTCATGTCATTTTGAATTTTGTACTTGCATCCACAGCTCTACGACAAAGTGGTACATTTAGTTTCTGAGGCACAGAGGTCACGAGGCAAACAGTTCCCATTGCTGCCATTCTAGAAAGGCCACACACATTAACCTACAATAACGCAGTTTGGTCTCAATGTCTTCATAGTTGACTGAACCATCAGCCCTCTTAGTCAAAGGAGATTAGGGAGGTAAAGCGAACAGAGGAGCATGTTCTGTCCCAGAGCTGGGAAGCGTCTGAAGGCCTCCCAAGCATCTGAGAAAATGTTGTACTTGAGAAAGACGCGGTGCTCCAGGCTGGTGGGCAGACTGACATCCCGGCTCATGATGTAGATACCGTCGTTGTGTAAAGTGCACGTCAAATTCAAGCCCGACTTAGACGTGTTCTCCTTCAGCTGGATCCATTCCCCTGTGGTTACGTTGTAAGACTGCACCGTCAGCACGTCCTCGGTCTGACTGGGACGCCGCTGTTGCCGGTGAGCCTCCAGCTCATGGGTGTAGCCACCAACCAGGTAGATGGTGTCCTCCACCGAGAGCATTTGCTGCTTGCGGATGTGCACCGAACACGATTTAAAGACGGTCCAGGTGTCAGAGTTGGGGCAGTAGCGGAGGACACTTGTATTCCTGTCTATCAGACAGAGAAAGAAATAAAAGATTAAACACCAAGAACCACCAAGGACATATTTCTGGTGGCAGAAATGAGGATAGCACAGCGACATTAGCGGTTCTTCAACCAAAGAATAAAATTGTGTTTTTCTACATGAATAATATTCATATAAATAAAACAAAACAAGAGCCTCTTGAGAGGAACTTGAGGAGTGAAAACAAAAGCCATTACCTAGCTGGTATAACAGCCAAAAGGTCCACCTCAGTAGAAGTGGATCGTATAAGTATGAGCTTTGGAGAACAAGTGCTGCTGGTACACAAGCAATACACAATAATATAGCTATAAATATAAGATCAATCACATTATTTCACATATTTAAATGCAATTTGTCTTCCTTTTCTTTTTGAGAATAACTGTTTATTTTTCAGATGAACGTCACTTAATTTTCTATACTACACATAGAATATTGATGTTTTGTTTTGCTGGGCAGTGTTTGTTCATGGCCTCTCTATCGCCATCTAGTGGTTGTGTTCATTATTGTACTCATCTGCATGATGCTTCTGTGTTTACTGTGGTAACTGTCATATGTTGAATTATTGATTGTTGTTTTGTGTTTTTATGTGTTTTTGTGGTTATTTGTTTTGTTTTTGTTAAACCCTTGAAAACAAGATGATTCATATCAAAGGTTTTATCCTTTCGAATAAACTTCTACAACAAGACAGGCCTCGGCGCTGGTTGTAAGGAGCCAGAGAGAAGCAGGGTGATGAAGCCAGAGAAGAGGGAATTACACCCAGTAACATGACTGATGGTCTGTCTTGTGCATCTTAAGATGTTTGTAACTATATAAGATAAAATTGAACATGCAGCCTTAATTGTTTCATTGGTAATTCTACGTAATTTTTTCCTGCATAGAAAACAAGAGAATTGGACTTCACCACGTAAATGTTCATCAATTAATGTGATGATCATAAAATTTAAATAACAAAGTGTAAACAAAAACATGAATTAAACAATTTAGGACATGTTTTTCTCCAACCCGGAATAATGCATCCTGTCTTTTCTTAGCTGGAAAAAACCCAGAACAGGAAAAAAAAAAACAACAATCAAAAGTAAATCCGTCAGTGCCACTAGGGTGGCGAGCATTCAATAACCAGAGGAAAATCCGATCAATATTTGTATAAACTCAGAGTGTCTCTCCTGTCGAGGCCTGCAGCTGGACATTCAGTGGAAAGTATTCACTTAATAGAGAATATCATAAACTTGGTTTGCATTAGTGTGTGCATTATTGGTTGGCAGGCCTGAAACAAACCGACAGAAGTCGGCAGAAATTGGTCTAACTTTGTTTGAGAGAAGTAAATATTTTTTCTTCAATCACTCATAACCTTGTGGACCAACAGACTCTTTGAAGGGTCACGACCAGAAGCTCAGAAACCACTGTATCAGAGGAAATAAAGAGCTGTGGGTGTGGACTGTTACCCACACTCAATCGGCACGTTATTCTTTTAGGGTGTGAAAGATAAGAGACATAAGATTTTGCAACAGAAATTTATTTTGAACCGTCCTGAAATCAACTGCTCTTGTGTATCTCTTTTAATCTGAGAATTTAATTGAATGCAATTGAACAAAGGGATCTGGGTCACTTTCTTCAACACTGTTAAATATTGCCATTATCATGAATATAAATGACCAATCAAAATAAAAGCATACCCTGACATGAAAAACTCTAAATGTTCCACCAGTGTTTGCAGGTGGTTCCTAATCCAGATTTAATTTTTATCCAAGATATTGAAATCTAGATTTAAATATATACTTCGTTTTGACAAGAATTGAAAAATTATTTGTAGATTTTAGTGACAATGGCATTGGCAAGGTGCTTTCAAGTTATTTTTTTCTGTGGCCATGTTTACACAGTGAGTGTGTGTGACTGTCTATGTGACTAAATAATGTGCACGTGTTGAATGAAAAGCATCCAGTACCCGAATCGCTCCGTTTAATTACTGATGTGAGTCATACCAACCTCTTGCAGTATATCCCCCCATGATGTAGATCATCCCCTGACATTCACAGGCAGAGAACTCAGCCAGCGGGTCGGGCATTGAGGACACACAGGTCCACCAGTCCTGTTCTGGGCTGTAACACTCCACTGTACCCAAGCACTGACCACCTATAGCGTACAACTTCCCTTGTACAGCCAGTAGTTTGAAGTTGGACCTGATGGAGAGGACACAGTAAGTGAAACATAAGAGCAGCTGTTGATATTTGTGAGACAAAGTATAAGTTTGGATTTACCTCTTCTGGTTGAGCGGAGCCACCTGGTTCCACTCATTCCTGCAGGGGTTGTAACAGTGAACCGCAGAGATTTCCTGATTCGTCATCCTGTACCCACCAACTATGAACAGGTAGTTATGAAGGACAGCTGAGCCATATCCTCTGACATTGATAATATCTGGAGGCAGGTTGTTTGCCAGTGGTTTCCATCGCTGCTCCACCTCTCCGTACCTCAGCATGGACCAGGGTTCATCCTGATCCGGCACGTCCATAGACAGACAGGTGAAATCCCCAATGGCTACCAGAGTGGCAGTGCCTTTCATGCGCATCCCCTTGACTTGGTCTCTAATGGCAGAGGGGAGGCCGCTGAACTCTGGCCGCCTAAGCATGGAATGATAGTAACAGCTCATGTATTTGAGACAAGCGCTCCGTAGATCATGAGTACCGTAAACTTCAGAGAGGCTGTATAGATCTATGCAGTTCTCCTGCCGAATCTCCGAGGTGAGGAACTTTAGGATGGAGGTAACCTGTAGGAAGGAGGCGGTCTCAATCAGGTCCTCCAGAGTCTCATTGACAATCTGAACCTTGGAGGTGTTGATGAACTCCAGGACCAGCTCCAGACCAGGGACACTGAGCCCTTGAAGATGCACCGAGTCCTCTGTGGACTCCCTCATTCCAGAGCTGTACAACGCACGGAAGTAGTCGCTCTTCTCTATCAGCTTCTTCTTATTCACCTCGTAGGTTTTGTCATCCATGGTGATGGCAATAATCTTGTCAGATGACATGATGATGCTAAAGCGCTGATGTCTTTCTTCAAGCCGTTTTTTTTGCGTTCCCTCACGAATCAACATTTACATTTCACCCGGGATGGAGCTCTGTGACCGGTCTATATATGGTAATGTCCTGCCCATATGTAGCCATGGAGCAACTTTAGTTAGCTGTGAATGCTAACCAGCTACATAGAGCCTCTACAGTTGGAGGATGAACCATCCATAAAAATGTATAGTGTTTAGCATTCCTCTAACGTCCAATAAAAAAGTAACCCAGTATCTAAAGACGTTACTTAAAACACATAGTATAGTTGAAATATTATAATGTTCCATATCATTTTATAAGCAGTTAGTGAGACGTCTTGTTGTCAAATGTTAACTGTTCTGATTCTGCAACGATGTCATTTCCGTCTTTTATGCTTCTTCGCGGTGACATTTTCCTCGCGGTCCTGTGCGCTGCTGCCCCCCTCCGGTAAACAGACGAACGGCGCGTCGTCTGATTTGGTGATTCCCTCGTGCACAAACGTTCACAAATAGAAAGAAAATTAGGACGGTAATGTATGCTATGCTAGCGCCTGTTAGAAATGCATTACAGGGGTTTTTCGTGACTTGTGTTTGCATACTAGATATACTGTAGATCGGGTGATTTTTTTTTAACATTGTAGAATTTTGTGGTAAAATAGGATACATAAATATGTAGTTACAAGACAGTAAAAAAATAGAGATAGAGAGAGAGAGAGAGATATTGTGTTTGAATAATAATTACTGTGTTAGTCGAAAATCATCGTCCTTTGTGTTATGCACTTAATGACACATTAACAAAGCACTTCGCACATAACTTTGGAAACACAATAAAAAAAACATTTGTTTCTTATCTGTCACCAGAGGGTCTCATGTGGCATCTGGACCTCCTGGAGGTCATTGAGCCAGTAGTATATTCAGAAGTGAAACCTCTGTCAGCCATAAAGGTTCAAATCAAAATGTAAATATCTTAATAAAGACTTATTTTTAAAAAGATATTTATATTTTGAGATATTTATTTGAAGAGATTTGTGTTTATTTCTACATTTAAAATAAAGTACCTAAGGAAACATTTTGTAGGCTGTTACACTCCGTGAAATTTTAGCTGAGAGTAAGTGAAATCAGAAATAATGAAACAGAATGTAGCAGGTATTACCTTCAAAATAAAAGCACAGCTTCACCCTTGCCTGATCGTTTAGGAAACATAAAGTTGAATTTTTCGTTTTCCACCTTTAGAATCCCTTCAGCGTCTTAAATGAATCCAGTCTCAGTAAAGAAATTGAATTTGTGTATATTATCTATGCTTTTGATCATTTATGTATTTGAGATACAGAAGACAATTGAAATGTTCTTGACCAAATAAATGCTGCTGGGGTCCCTTACATAAAAACACCAAAGGCCTGACCTTTGCAAAAACTGTTTTTACTGGGGTTACAGTTTGTCATTATTACATCCCAGATAATATTGGGATTATATCATACCGTGATATACTATATTTAGAAAATTAAATCATTTTCACAATTGACAAAGTGGGGATCACTTTGGTATCATTGTCTTGATACTGAATTTATTTATTTATTTTTAACATAGCTACCTAGCTATTTTCTATCTATCAACTAAATTATTTCCATACCATAATTTAGAATAAGATAGAATGCTGTACACCAAATAGACCTTAATATTGCAAAAGCTTGCAGAATAAAAAGGGTAAAAAAAAGAAGAATGAATTCACAAACATACATAGATAGATAGATAGATATCTCTCTATATATAGATATAGATATATAAATGATTAAACATATACTAAAGCATTGAACAAACAGAGTAAAACAAAAACATTGACCCAAAATGGAGTGATTGAGAAAAGTCTTTTGATAACAATTACTTGATAGCAAATAATCTCGTTTTCACCACATAATCGCAATAAATGGATCATTACCATCCTGGCCGCTCTCAGCTTCCTTGAGCTATTTATTTAATAATGCTTAACCTGTGTTTTAATTTGAAAGTGAGGACCGGAAGTGTAGTTTGTCTGTGTGGTGTGGAAGGTGAGATACAGGCAGACAGGCGCATCAATGAGAGGGACACCATCACACCAACTGCTTCGTGTGTTTAATGAACGTGGCTCCAGACAACGGACCGCCGGCTGAAAGGGATCCGAGTTTAGAATGTGGGAACATCTGCGGGCCTCCTGGTTCCCGCGCTGCTTTCTCATCATCATCACCGCTCACACATCATCACTGTCTGCAGACAGAGACCTGCGGCCGTGCGATGAGGTGAGTGCGCTTCTTTTTCTTTCTGTTATTATACAACCTCCTTCGAAAAACGGAAGACCGAAATTAGACTTGTTTGTCGCCAATTCGCATTTGGTGATCAATTCAAGAAAAAGAGCATTCAGGAAAAAAGACATTAATCCTTCAGGTTTCTTCAAATGCACATTATAAATATTATTAGTCGATTCCAGCTATGTCTTTGCTCAGTGGCTGGATCTAAGCGACGACACTGGCTCCTCTTCGCGCCGCTGATCGGCTTTAACCTCCTTCATGATGTCCATAAACACCCTCCATAAGGAGATGAGGCTGTCAGCTGGGTTCCAAGTTAACATCCACATTTTAGAGAGAATTCTATTCTAAAAAAGGAATTATTTGCTTTTTTATGGAAAGTTAGATGAGAAAATTGACGAAAATTCTTGTTGCTCCTTTCAATAGTAAGCTAAAGTCATTCAATTAGCTTAGCATAGCATAAAGAGAGGGAAACATTGAAAATTGGAAGGGCACTCAGTCTAGAGCTTTCTAAGTTAATGAATCCATGATGAAAATGTATGGAAGCCAAGATCAGCCATGGTGGCAGACATTTGTTTTATAGTCATTTTTCTTGTGATAATGAGAAAACAAGCAAACGGTTTCTCCAAATAATGAGAAAACCAAAGGTTGTTTAATGTTATTTTCTCAATATTCATGAAAGATCAGGAGTCTCATAGCTGTGGCAACTAATTAAAGAAAAAAAGGGAGATAAAGGAGTTTCCATTATTGATCAACGCATCAGATTTTACTTCAATCAAGGTTTAACACAGACAGAAATCATCTTTGTAGCTGATGCTCTTATGACCGATGTAGACATGTCGCCATCGCTATTTTTCTCACATATTTGGTTCTTTGTTTAAATTCCAGGTCATGCGGTAATGTGACCTAGAATTAAACTCTAATCAACTACGTGAATACCACATTAAACTATAGAAGAACCTTAACCTACACAGTACCCAAAGCTATACAGTCACCAAGGACTTTTACACCTGCTAAAGAAAACTTTAATCCGTCATTAGAAAATCACACATATTGACTCCGGTGTTGCCATGGCAACGTACACACACAAATCATAAGAAGGTCACCTACGAAAGCAATTCCTGCCTTGATTGAAGTAGAATCTGATGTGTTGATCACAAATGGAATCTCATTTTTCATCATTTCGGCTGAAATAAATTGCTACAGCTATGAGTCTCCTGATCTCTGATGAACAATGAAAATGTACGGGAAAACATCCTTTCATAATCTCATTATCTTGAGAACATGAGATAAATGGTGCGTTGTTTTCTCATGATAACGAGCTAATTATCTCGTTATGAAGAGAAACTGAATTATTAACCTAACCTAATGTTTCATGGTAATGTCTCAAGTTGTTTTATGTGTTTTTTAACTTACACATTATAATAAAAATACATTTAATTTATAACATACTTTACATTTGGATCAAATCTCAAAGTCCTAAAGTTTTCAACAAGCAATAATCGTGCCTCGGATAAACCTCATAGGCTACGATACTGCCGATGCGCAAAACTCTATATCACTCTCTATATACACTCTCTGTGTCACATATCATACTTATATCCTCTTGTAGGAATCCTTGTATTTTCCTTTTAACGTCCATACTGAAAATAGGAAAATAAAGCAGCAACGGAATTAAAAAAAAGGTAATAATTTAATTGAGACCTGCAGGTTTGGCTTTCTTTGACATTTAATTGAATTTTACTACTTTTAACAGTTTTATTCGGTTTTTCTGAAAAAAAAAATTGGAAATCTAAGGATTTTCAATACTTTGAGGTGGGGAGATATGAGATGGTTGATATACATATGCTCAGAAAGCACAAACCTACAGCAAGACAGTTTTCCCTTTTGTGTCGTCACATTTATAGGCAATAGCCTTAATGGATCCTCACTTCACAAGTGGCGGTTTTTCCTCAGGATTGTTACACGGTTCACCCAGTTTAGTAGTAATCCATCAAGGAGTTCATGTGTTATCCTATAACTCTGCTGTACATATGTACATAGCATTCATACATTGTTCATGTACCTTACATGTACTGTAATACATGTAAGGCCCTCACAAGGTACCATCCGTGTCCTATAACACAGTTCAAAATATTTTCTGTAAAGTTAGAAATATAAAAATATTTAATAAAATCTATCTATTCTTTATGCTAAGCTAACGCTAACACTATATTTCTCCAATGGATGAAAAAAAAATCTAAATTTAATTTTCAGAAAATATGCTGTTACAAGTAAAACTCTTGCTTTTGTTTTTTGTTTATTTTTACTCAAGGCGAAGTATTGGCATCAGAATAAACTTTAAAAGTAAAACAAGTTACGAATCTGATTTCAACCCTTGTACGTTTATTTATCTGCCAGGCTTTCTATGAATAGTCCCTAAGGGAACAATAAAGTTCCTTATCAAGAAGAAATATCCGGTATCCTCAGGGGACTTTTGTCTATTAGTGTGTGTGATATGCTGTTAGTGAAAATAAAACTGAAGATCCACCAGACTTAGATGTCTGATTGTTGCGGAGAACCTTGAATGATGCTCACAGGGCTGCTATGAATAATGCAGGATTTAAATGGAACGGTCTGGTTTGCAGTTAGCTGAGAGTCTCTCTCGTCTTAATCTATCATTTTTCATCATGATTGACTTAATGATCAGATCTAGAAAATACTAGATAACGTAGTGGTGATGTAATACAAACTTCTGTGTATTACATCACCGCTATGACCTGTTGAGTCATGTGATCAACCAGTCACTTCAGGTAGTCCAATATTGGTTTTAAGGCTGTCTAACTTTCCACCTTAAGAAGTAGATATCATAGTTTTTCGGAATACAAAAAAATATTAGAATCAAGCTTTTTAATATATATATATATATATATACATATACATACAAACATACATACATACATACATACATACATACATACATACATACATACATACATATGGACTGTCATGGCGCCGATTTTTATCTGATGAACCACCTTTCTGTCATCAGTGTCTATGACAACCAGCCCAAGTAACCCAGGTCAGCGGAACACATTAGCCCCTGTAATTATTTATCAGTCCCCCCCAGCCCTCGACCCCCACCCACTGTTAGCCCACATTAGCACCACCCCAGCCCTCTTGTTTGCCCACAGGAGGAGGCAGCAGGTGAATCCCGGCGCAGGTTGACATGCTGCATGCGAATGAAGCAGTGAGCCTCTCATATGGCAATTTGTATGTTTGTTATTGTTTGTGTTGGGGGAGGCAGGTGCACCATTGGCCTTTTTGCTGTGATTATTTGACAGATCGGAAGCTTATCTGGACACACACAAACATCCACAAGTCCTATTTCTGCAAACCATAAGTCTCCGTCGCTGGTAAATCGCCCCACACAGAAATAGCATGGAATTTCTGCTTATAGTTTCAGTTTATTGCACTGCTGCTTAAATGTCAGTGCCTGATGGCAGCCCGCTGCCGGCACGCTTTTCTCATTTGACTGCCCAGTTGCACAGCGGGTTTGGGGGAGGACAGGGAAGGAAATCTGCAAGCTTTGGACTCAAAGGAAGTTCTAATAAAGGTCCCAACCAAGGCTTACTTATGGGCTGCAAGAATTCTGAGGGGGAGAAAAAAAAGGGAGTTAGAGTGTAGATAAGGTCAAAAGAACAAAAAGACATTTTAAAATATAAAATGCCCTTTTTTGATTTTCAGCTCCCAATTCGCCTAAATGTTGCAAATAAACATGAACAAATTGAGTTTTGTAGTCAGTAGTTTTTTTTCTATGAATTGCGTTTGAAATAATTTCACCAAATCAAACCAATCACTATATTCAAAGACTTAAATTGCTGAAATAAAATATCTAACCAACGCTTGCGTAAACAGTAACGCATTATATTTACTTAGATTATTGGATTAAAAAATATTTTAACTGAACCTCAGAGCTGAACTTAGTTATCACCTCCAGCTCCGGATGACGACGTGCCGTTGCTCCTATAGAGCTCAAAAGCATTCATAGGTTTCTGAGGACAAAATGTTCTTTTGAACGTTCAGTCAATTCAAATGATGGACATATAAAGCCACAGCCTGCCATCCTCAGGAAGAAGCCACTGGCAAGATGACCTGCTGTCGTGCTCTTAATGGTCCATTACCGCTCCAATATTTGGTTGCCGTGGTGATGAGTGGAGGTCAGCCACTACTTTTACCCTGGACACCCCCCCGACCATCGAGTGTTCCTTTTATGAGCGGCGTTTTCATATGAAAATGAAGCATCAGTCCTGTGCGTCCGGTGATGCTTGAGAATGAAGAACTGTTTTTTCATATGGACTGGAGATCCATCAGTTACCATTCAGGGGGAAAAGGAAGTTGTTTTTTCACTAGAATCTTTTTTTTTTTTTTTTTGTCACTGTTGTTGTGCTTTTCTGTCTGTTAGCAGGATTGCACACACAAAAAAAGATTTTTATGGGCATTGGTGTGAGGGTTTAGCATGTGACATGGAAGAACCCATTTCATTCTGGAGTGGTTCTGGACTAAGTGTTGTGTCCAGTGTTATATTTTTTTTAATATCTTTAACATTGTGAGGTAGAACTTTCTTCAATATTTCCGTCTGTTATGCATAAACTACCTGACAGATTTTTGTGAGGCCTGGTACAAGGTTACCAGGGGTAAAACATTTTTGCTGTCAATATTGATCCTTGGGATTGATGCAGGATTTTCTTTACTCCTTTTTGAGCTTTTTTTTTAATCAATTTCTACAAGTCTTGTCAGACAAAACTGGATGGATGTTTTGGCATATATCAAAGAAGAAACAACAGTTTTTGGGATCCAGTTCTTTTAATTAAAAAAGTGTTGGTCTCCTTTGTATTCTTGTTACTTTACCTGCAGTGGTGTTAATGTTATAAACTGTGATAAAATTCTTAAAAACAAACAAAAACACATGCATATATATGAATCGAACTCAAGCGACTATGAAGGTTCGTACGATGTGAGGTCAGAAGGACACACCAGGCCTTTTCTTGAAGTAAGACAAATAACTGAAGTCTTTCCAAACTCTTTTATTTTACACCTACTTATATATAAGACTGTTGGGTAAGTATAGAAACCCACACTGTAAAACAATCTCTGTATGTGTGTGTGTGTGTGTGTGTGTGTGTGTGTGTGTGTGTGTGTGTGTGTGTGTGTGTGTGTGTGTGTGTGTGTGTGTGTGTGTGTGTGTGTGTGTGTGTGTGT
>VRLP01006194.1:0-30411 GCA_009660295.1 Lophius piscatorius | reverse complement strand
GCAGATGGAACAAAGCCGGCCTGGAGGGATTGATTTATTACAGCGGTGATCAGGGGACTGATGGAAGAGATGTTAGTTTTCACCAGGGCTGTAGGAAAGAGGTGGAGGGCACAGGTGGAGGGCTTCATTGTCCTGATGATAACCTCAACCTCCTGCTGTGAGATTTCTGGGAAGCACTTTAGAGGCTGGGAGATCTCCAACTGTGAGTAAGCAGACTGGATAGGTAGAGAGGAGGAACCAGGAAGGACAGAACGGATTGAGTCAATTTTTGATTTGAAGAAAGCCATGAAATTATTACAGTGCTCCTCTGTCATTTATCACCATTATCACTACTATCACTATTATCACCATTATCACTACTATTAGATGAACTTATTGATTCTTACAGGTTCTTCAACTGAACACGTACAAATTACAATTTATTATGTAATAATAACAATAATCATAATAATAATAATAATCATAATAATTATTATGATTATTGTTATTATTATTTTGGTTGTTACGTTATTATTTCTGAATGATTATAATTACTGGTATTATTATTATTATTATTATTGTTATTATTATTTTATTTTTCATTATTAGTATAATTGTTTCATGAACTGGCGTCTCGCCCAGGTTGAGCCCCGCCTCTCGCCTGACGTTAGCTGGGCTGGGCTCTGGCCCCCCGGGACCCTGAACAGGATAAGCGGTTGATAATGAATGAATCATTGTTATTAGTAGTGTTAGTAGTAGTATTTTTATTTAAAGTTATTGTTATTATTTATTATTTATTATCACGATTATTAATACTTTTATGCTTGCATGAAAACTTGCTGCGATTTCTAGTATTTCTGCTGCTGCTAACTCTGGACCGTGTTTCTGGTTGGTGCTGCTGTTGTTTTATCCTGAAGGCTCAGGATATTATAGAATCTTTACTCGGAAGTGCAGCAGGCGTCCGTAGAGACAGGATATCTAAACGTTTGTCCCTGTGATTGAAGTGAAGGACAAAGGAGAAGTTCTCAGGATAGCAGCTCTCTGATAGGCTGAGGATCATCTGCTCAACGTCTTCTTCTCAAGGCTTTTCTTCTGAACGCTATCTGGTGGGTTTGATACCAGCTGCTGTTGGACAGCCGAGACGTTCCTGCAGGATATCAGGCAGACGCTCTTCTAATCTGCTGCATGTTGATGTCATCAACCCACCACAGAAGCTGTGATGTCATCACTCGCCGTCTTCATCCTCAACGTGGAGCACGCAGTGCCGCAAACTCCTGAAACATCTACGACCAAACGTCTTCTCCAGGATGAAGGGCACACGTCTTTAAAGAATGTTTCAGGTCAAATCCATGTCAGTCTTAATTATCTGTAAACAACTTTGATGTTCCATCAGGAACCCAAAGTCTTCCTGTGCGGGTTCCTCCACAAACATGTGACACCTGGGACTTCTTGTCCTTTTGTGTGAATGGTTCTGGGTTCCACAACAGCTGAACCGGGTTCGGCCCAATCATCCATCCATCGTCAACGGAGCTCAGATACTGGGATTCACCACGGTCGCCTTTCTTTACGCCATCTGAGCAGGAAGTTTAAATGTGCTCACATTAATATTTTAAGAAGTAGAAGAAGAACCCGGGGAGAAAAAAATGCCACCAAGGCCCAACAGAACCCTAAGTTTGACTCATTACTGCAGATTCCTCCATTCTGCCAGCGTCTAAATATACCAACAACTCCAACAAACTCTCTGAACATCTCTGATGAAGACAAATCAAATCTTCCGCCTTCCACTTCAGCGCCTCTGTTCAGCCCACGGAGCCCCCAGCTCCACCTCCAAAGGAACATCAAAGGAATCAAGTAACAAAGGCAGCAGTAGCCACATTGTGACATCACTACTCCAAACGGCTTATTACTCCGCCAAGGTTCTGTTTTCATGGCTGTGCGTTTGTCTGTCTGTTTGTTTGTCTGTTTGTTTGTTTGTGAGCAGGTTTACGGAACAACTACAGGAGGGCTTTGCATGAAACTTTACCCGGATGCAGGTTTTGGTATATCCTAGAGGTGATTACATTTTGGTGACGTTCCGAGATTCACAGCGTTTAAAAATAGTAAAACATTTTTGTTGTTTCTGTAGAAGTGCCATGTGTGGTTCCTTCCTGCTTGGATGGTTTGGAGAAGTGAAAACAGGAAGTGGGAATGATGGAAGAACCAGCAGACACTTGAAAATACTTGGTGGTAGTTTAAGGCGGCGGACATGTTTGTCCTCTGAGGGGGTGTGAGAGAAGGAGTTGAAGATTGATCTCACAGCGATCCGATCAACATCACGCCTTTTTCCTAAGAATTCTCTTAATTCTTCATCACTCCCCTGGCTGACCTTTGACCTCGTGAGGACTAGCCCCCGTCTTTCAGCCAATGAATGGGAGGCGAGTCAGGGTTCTGCCCGCGTCACGCAGTAACCTGCATGACAACGCTGAACCCTGACCTTACATCATTTGGTAATGGGGGTCAAAGTTCAACAGCTGCTGCTGCAAGAGGACAAAATGTTTCCACATCTAGACAGTGTGGACAGAGCCCCCCCCCCCCCCCCTCTTAATCTGAGCTGGTGGTCTTAAGGAGCAAAAAATAAACATTTTCCTTTTTCTGTCAATTCTTCATCGATTCTGTTCATTTATTTTTCGTTTATTTTGTACTAATTTTTCTGGGTCTCCTGGAACTCCTCAGTCTGAACTCAGTAACGGTCATAATGATCTGGCTGCTCCCTCCCAGATGAGCCGGTTCTGCATGTCGTCCTCAGAACCAGGCCGTCCGTCTGTGGGGGACGTGAGTCGAGCAGCTATCAGTGGAACTATGAGCTGAAGACGTTACGTCCTGTAGCTGATTAATGATTGACAGGCAGAAAGTAACACCATGTTTTTCACATCTATAGGCAACAACAGGTTCATGCATGGAGCTCCAAGTACAGGCCTTCCTCACTCCTCCTCCTCCCCCCCCCTCCTCCCCCCTCCCCTTGCAGAACACCACAGGGTATAAAAGGAAGCAACCTCCCCTCCAGTGACACAAGCGTCCGAGAAGGAGAACGTGACCTCGGTTCCATGAGGCCCAGCTGAAGGTTCTGCACTCCGGTCCAACTACCGCAGGTAAAGGGAAGGGGGGATGTTCTGTTCAGAGGAACGGGGGTTCTGAGGTCGATCCGACTTCTGTTCTATGAGTGAACCTGCGTTCTCTCATTTTCCATCAACTCTCTTCTCCCTGCTTTCCTCCAGGTTTCGTCCAGCCCGAGAATTCTTCTGGTTCCGTTCCTACTCTACCTCTACCGTACTCGTCCGCCATGCCTCCTCAGCTCCCGTCCCAGAACCAGAGCGGTCCCAGGGTCCTGCAGGGCGACCTCAGTGCCCTCAGCCCCGCCGTCAAGGAGTTTGTGGACGCCAACGTGACGCTGTGTCAGCCGGACTCCCTCCACATCTGTGACGGCTCCGAGGAGGAGAACCGAGCCATTCTGACCCAGCTGGAGGAGCAGGGCATGATCAAGACGCTCCCCAAATACCAGAACTGGTACCTTCACTTCTTCCAGTCTACAAATGTCTGATTCTGATTCATTGTTTCTCGGGGTGGTGAAGGCAATAATGTTATTATTATTATTATTATTATTATTATAATAATTATTATTATAATTATTATTATTATTACTATTATTATTATTAACATTATTATAATTATCATCATCATTACTATTATAATTAATATAATAATAATAATACTTAATCATCATTATTATTAATAATTATAATAATAATTATAATTATTATTATAATAATAATAATAATAATTATTATTATAATTATTATTATTATTACTATTATTATTAACATTATTATAATTATCATCATCATTACTATTATAATTAATATAATAATAATAATACTTAATCATCATTATTACAAATAATGATAATAATAATAATACTATTATTATTATTATATCTATTATGATAATAATACTAATACTAATTATAATAATATTTAAAAATAAATAATAAAAATAATAATTATTATTATCATCATTATTACTATTATAATTAATATAGTAATTATAATAATACATAAAAATCATTATTGTTATTATTAATAATGATAGTAATAATATTAATAATAATAATATTTAAAAATAATAATAACTATTATTATAATAATAGTAATAATGATGATAATGATAATAATATTTAAAAATGAAATTATCATTAATAATAATAATAATACGTAATAATCATTATTGTTATTATTAAGAATGATAATAATAATATTTAGAAATAATAATAATAATAATTATAATTATTATGATAGTAATAATGATGATAATGATAATAATATTTAAAAATAAATCATCATTAATAATAATAATAATAATAATAATAATAATAATACATAATAATAATAAAATAATATTTAAAAATAAATAATAATAATATTTAAAAAATAATTATTATTAGAATTATAATTATTATTATTGATAATAATAATAATATTTTAAAAGAAATTATCATTCAAACTAATAATAATAATACATAATAATCATTATTGTTATTATTAATAATGACAATAATAATATTAATAATAATCCAGCTGCTGACGTCGGATATTAATAAGATCCGGTTGTTCGAACCTGTCGCCTCAGCTGTTCACCACTGGGCTTATAAAGAATTCCTGGGATGACGATCATACCGTCGGACCGGTTCCCCCAGCTGCTCAGGTATTCCAGCAGCATTCCTCGGCAGAAAGCTGCTGCAGTCAGAGACAGAAGCAACAACAACCGCTGTCTCTGCTTTGCCAAAAACTATAAAAGTCACCCTGAGGTCGTCACCAGCTTTGAATCCAAAAGAACCCCCCGCCTCCACCTTCTTTTCCCTCTGCAGCTGGTTGGCCAGAACCGACCCCAGGGATGTGGCCCGGGTGGAGAGCAGGACTGTGATCGTGACCCGGGAGCAGAGAGACACGGCGCCGACCCCTCTGGACGGCGGCGTGAGCCAGCTGGGACGCTGGATGTCCCCAGAAGAGTTGGACAAGGCCGTGGCGCAGCGGTTCCCCGGCTGCATGAAAGGTACCGCTCAGAACAGAACTGGACTTTTCCATGATGGAGAACATGTGAACCAGAACATGGAGGGATGGAATTATGGAGTTTGACAGCTGCTGCTGGAGTACTGTAAAAATATTATTAGTCCACCGGTAACAAACAGTTCAGGGTGAAAATACTTTTAAACTTCCTCCAGGGGGAAAGATTTTATTTACAGCGCTTAATATTTGTCTTCAGCACTACAAGAATGAAACAAGGTCCGATAATAAACACGTTGGTTTAGGTTCCGTTCTGCATCACAGGTGTGTTGGAGGTAAAATCCTGAAAGGTTTCATCGTTTATGTGTTGATCATCATGATCAACAGGATGTGGTTTTGTCTCTCTGTCCTCAGGTCGGACCATGTATGTCATTCCCTTCAGCATGGGTCCGGTCGGGTCGCCCCTCTCTAAGATCGGGGTGGAGCTGACGGACTCTCCGTACGTCGTGGCCAGCATGAGGGTGATGACCCGGATGGGGAGGAGCGTGCTGTCGGCTCTGGGGACGGGCGAGTTCGTCCGCTGTCTGCACTCCGTTGGATGTCCCCTTCCCCTCAAAAGTACGTCGGCTTGTTTTCGCTCAGAGACGACCCTGAATGAGGTCCAGAACTCTTCTACTGCCGAGGATCACACTCGGCGCTCCACACCACTACTGCTCCCGCCAGCAGAACTCTGAGCATCGCTGAGGGTTTGAAGAGATGACGATGACGTACAACGTCCCAAAAACTTTAACAGTGTCCCACCTGAGGACGTCCAGATGTCCCTTATTTCTGACCTCATCTGGACAAATGTCGGCTCAGAGGGAACCAACGGTTCTTCTAGTTCTGGACTGACATCTGCTGACACTGCTCTCATTGTTGTTTGCTGCTCATGAATGACCCCTAACCCACAGCCGCCGTGCAGCAACGCCGCCGCCTGTCAGCTGATCTTAATGTCGGGTTCTTGTCTTTCAGAACCGCTGGTGAACAACTGGCCCTGCAACCCTGAGCAGACGCTGATCGCACAAATCCCAGACCGCAGACAGATCGTCTCGTTTGGCAGCGGATATGGAGGAAACTCTCTGCTGGGGAAGAAGTGCTTTGCTCTGCGTATCGCCTCACGCATCGCCAAGGAGGAAGGCTGGCTGGCGGAACACATGCTGGTAGGAGAGGAACCTTCATCCAGATCTTCCTCGTTTGTGTGTTTCTTAACGTTTCAAGCTCATTTCTTCAAACCTGTTGATGAGTTTCTGCATAAGACACCTCTTTGACTGGATACGCTCCAGACTTTGAAGGTTCTGTTCCCAGCTCTAAGCCTGCGAGCAGATTTCACCACAATCCGTCAAGAACTTCTTGTGTCCTCCTGCGGCTCAGAGAGCATGAAGCCTCTGGGGCCCGAGAACCCAGTGAGGCGACCTGAGCATGTTTTGGGCTCATGCAAACATTCCTGATATCAGCATGTTGTATTTAAAGGCTTCGGGTCGGCGTTCCCACCAACATGACCTCAGACGCCACCGGGGCAGGAGGTCCAGGTTCTCCACCAACACCTGTCCTTTCTGACCAAACCCAACGTTTCTCATCTCAGATCCTGGGCGTCACCAACCCTGCCGGGGAGAAGAAGTACATGGCAGCGGCGTTCCCCAGCGCCTGCGGGAAGACTAACCTGGCCATGCTCTGCCCAACGCTACCCGGCTGGAAGGTGGAGTGTGTAGGAGACGACATCGCCTGGATGAAGTTTGACGACCAAGGTGAGGAAGCGAAGACTTTGTGAAGCTCGACGTACTTCACCGACATCACCACCCCCAATACTCAAATGATATATCATAAATATGTATTTGTGTTTTCCTATCTCTTCCCGGTTTCCAGGGAACCTACGTGCCATCAACCCTGAGAACGGCTTTTTTGGAGTCGCACCTGGCACCTCAGCCAAGACCAACCCCAACGCCATGGACACCATCATGAAAAATACCATTTTCACCAATGTTGCAGAGACCAGTGATGGCGGAGTGTACTGGGAGGGAATGGACCAGTCCCTTCCTGAAGGAGTCACCATCACTTCCTGGAAGAACGAGCCCTGGAGCTCCAACCAGGGTAGGACTCTAGTGTTCTGTAGTCGGGTCGGTTATAAACACAGAATGGAAGTGTGAGATAAAGATTCCCTCCCGTCCTCCTCTCTTCCCAGGAGAACCATCGGCTCACCCCAACTCCCGTTTCTGTACTCCGGCCAGTCAGTGTCCCATCATAGACCCGCTGTGGGAGTCCCCGGAGGGTGTCCCCATTGAGGCCATCATCTTTGGAGGACGCAGACCCGAGGGTGAGGAGGACCGGACCGGAGATGTGGGACCTGGTGGTAGGGAGCAGGAGGAGATCTAACTTGAACTCTGCTTTGCTTCAGGTGTTCCTCTGGTGTACGAGGCTTTCAGCTGGCATCATGGAGTGTTCGTCGGCGCTGCCATGAGGTCAGAGGCCACGGCTGCAGCTGAACACAAAGGTCAGTTTCCTGTCCCACTCTTGTCTTTTAGTCCGACCCCCCCATTTCAACAGACTTCAGGTTTCCTCAGCCTGACTAGTCCTTCTTCTTCATTCTTCACACGACAAACGTTCTTCATCTTCCAAAGATACTTTCTCCAGCTTGTCCTTTATCTCTGCAGCCAAGGTCATCATGCATGACCCCTTCGCCATGCGTCCCTTCTTCGGATACAACTTCGGACACTACCTGTCTCACTGGCTGAGCATGGCCGACCGACCCGGCGCCCAGCTGCCCAAGATCTTTCACGTCAACTGGTTCCGAAAGAGCCCGACGGCCGGGTTCCTCTGGCCTGGTTTTGGTGACAACATACGTGTTCTGGACTGGATGTTCAGGCGCTTGAACGGCGAGGCTGGCGCCATGCCCTCTGCCATCGGTTACCTGCCATGCTGTGACTCCTTGAACCTACAGGGCCTTCGGGAGGATGTGGACCTCCAGGAGCTGTTCTCCTTGGATAAGGGGTTCTGGCAAAAGGAGGTGGAGGAGGTGAAGAGGTACTTCACCACGCAGGTGAACGATGACCTGCCCAAGGAGGTGGGCCGGCAGCTGGAGCTCCTGGAGGAGAGAGTGAAGCAGATGTAACCTGGAGAAAGAGCTTCAGCGGGTCTGAACCAGAAGATCCGTTATTTCAGCACTCAATCATTCCACAATTCAAGAACAGAAAATTAGTAATTTTTGAAGCACATAGTCAATATTCTTGAAGCGAATATCTAGATCTGTTAGAAAATCTCACGCTGGAAACTTGGTGCCTTTGATTTTTATAAAACGGATCCCTTCAGATCTGAGGCGGTTCTTCCAGAACCGTCGATGCTCCAGTGCTGATTATAAACCGTTGACTTTAGTTCTTCTGAGATTGTTTGAGATAAATGTAGCGGGGGAAGTCCTCCATCCTCGGATGTATTTCCATTTATTCCAGTGTCCGGTTCTGATGTCCGTCTGAAATCTACTTTTTACTGATGAATGAACGCACACCTTGTATTTGACAGTGTAGAGGGTCCAGGTTACCTAGACTCCAGAGTTGCTTGACCTCCTGAGCAGATTGGAAAGTTATGTTTTATGTTCCTAATATTATTCTTTTTGGCTTAATTTATTTTTGTACACTGTCGTTCTCTCGGTTCTGTGTTTTTGTAATCTGGAGGCAAAAATAAAGCTGTTTCACTTTAAAAGTCTCTGATATTGTTGAACGTCAACAAACCAACTGTGAACAAGAATTCCCTCGGGGTTACCGGGACCCGGATCCCTGAGATCTACGCAGACAAACGTAAACGACAGTGACGACGAAGATGTTCCATCAATGAAGAGTCGATGCGAACGGGTCTGCATCAAAGGAAGAGACATCATTCCTGAAGTAAACAATCAACGCAGTAATGTTGTCGGATAATGACGCCGTCGCCCTTTAGATCGGTTCATCTATCAGCCGTAACATTGAAACCACCTTTCATTTCATCACAATCTGTGCTCCAGCCCTTTATTCTACCGCGAGCCAACCGTTCACACGTGAACAGGAATTGTATCTGTAATAATGCTAATGCTAATGCTAATAATGATAATATTAAGTGATCACAATCTTTCAAATTCACTCAGATTCTTCCTCTGGACCATTTTCTTCTGCTTCCAGCACATTAATTTACTGTTTTGCTGCTTATTGTTTGTTTTATAGTTTTATTAGGATCCCCATTAGCTGCCAAACTGACGTAAACGCTAGTCTGACTGAAGAAATACAGGAACAAATTTACTGGACGTTCAGGACAAAATGTTCACCTGCTGCCTAAAGATCCCGCCCACTGACAGGGAACCATGGTATTAGCATTAGCATTAGCACTTTGAGATTTGATCCAAATTTAAAGTTTGTTATAAATAAAATGTATTATTATTATTATAACCAGATAATATATCCCGCCCACTGACAGGTAACCATGGTAACCAGAAAATCAACGTAATTGTGACTTCATCTCTCAGTGGTTATAATGTTATGGCTGATCGGTGAAAATCCTTTGCCGTACCATGAGCCCGTATCTACAGCAGTGTGATGGTTTTCTCATCAGAAGTTCATCAGAACAGAACAGAGCAGAACAGAGACCAGGTACCAGACTAGAGACCAGATACCAGATACCAGATACCAGAACAGAGAACAGATACCAGACTATAGACCAGAGAACAGATACCAGACTATAGACCAGAGAACAGATACCAGACTATAGACCAGAGAACAGATACCAGACTATAGACCAGACAACAGACTAGAGATCATATACAAGATCAGAGAACATAGACTAGAACAGAGACCAGATATCAGTACAGAGACCAGTCCCTGATCTTTGTGCTATGGGGAACTCTAAAACCCGACTGGACCCCATTGTTCTGTTACTGTCTCCAAGATTTTAGAGAGGAAGGGAAGATAGAAATCGACCAGTAGTTTTCTACAGCTTCTGGGTCAAGGGTCGGTCATTTCAGCAGTGGTTTGTTTTAGATCAATAGGACTGAAGCGGTCCAGATCTGCTCCAGGTCTATCTGTTGTCTAAAGAACATAGTCCTGGGCTGTAAACTAGAACCATTTGAAGGCAGGAGGTTGTGGATCTTGTCCCTAAAACTTATAGTTTTGTCATTAAAGAAACCTAGAAGTCGTCGCTACTAAGGGTTCTAGGAATATTGGGCTCAACAGAACCATGACTCTCTTGCCCTGACGTATTCAGTTCTTGGCTCTAGACCAGCAAAGAGTTGGTGCTTGTCTGGCACCAGTTTTGAGAGCCAGGAGTGGTGCGAATTCATGTTCTGGCTCTGAACTAGCCCTGGAACCAGCTCTGTAGCCAGGCTGACTTCAGTCAGCCTGGCTACAGAGCTGAACAGAACCCTGGGGTTGTTCTGATGTTCGTATATCAGTGCAGAGTGTAGATATATATCTATATATCTATATATCTATATATAGATATATATATAGATATATAGAGATATATATAGATAGATATATATCTCTATATATATCTATATATATAGAGATATATATCTAGATATATATATAGATATATATATCTATATATATATAGATATATATATATATCTATATATATATATATACTATAATACTATAATACTTATACAGTTATATAAGGTCCGATCTTCTCGGTTCTGTTCTGCCGGTACTTCTTCCTGTCAAAGGGATTCCTGGTTGACAGAGGTGACGAGTAAACCTTCGGTGAGTTTCAGGATGAAGGTGTGTCTGGACTGTGACTGTGTTTTTGTCCGATGTTTGACTGCAGCTGTTGTGTAAGATGTGAAGACGATGACGGCAGCAGAGTTAATCATCGCTGACTTGTTTTTTTCACTTCTGTGATGTGAAGAAGAGAACATGAGAGCAGAGGCCACAAACAGGAAAGTTCTGGGTGTCACTGGGACGGGTCCTGAAGGAAGAGATGGGAGCTGTGATACAAACACTTATGTTATTATCATTGTTTAGTCGGCTTGACCACACAAAGAGACTCAGCATTCACCCCAGCATTCACCCCAGCATTCACCAGCATTCAACCCAGCATTCACCCCAGCATTCACCAGCATTCACCAGCATTCACCCCAGCATTCACCCCAGCATTCACCAGCATTCAACCCAGCATTCACCCCAGCATTCACCCCAGCATTCACCAGCATTCACCAGCATTCACCCCAGCATTCACCCCAGCATTCACCAGCATTCACCAGCATTCACCAGCATTCACCAGCATTCAACCCAGCATTCACCCCAGCATTCACCAGCATTCAACCCAGCATTCAACCCAGCATTCACCCCAGCATTCACCCCAGCATTCACCAGCATTCAACCCAGCATTCAACCCAGCATTCACCCCAGCAGAGGAGGAGGAGGAGGAATGAAGTGATGCTCTGGATCTACTGTTCTCCTCAGGCGCTGGAGACCTGCTGCCTGTAGAGGGTAAGATGATTCCATCAAGGACAGAAGAAGTAGGACCTTCTAGAGTGGCTGCTACAGCCGCCTGACTTCAGTTCCAGAGAAAACATCTGGTAGGTTTGACTGAAAGTGGGGGCGGGACGTGACCTGGAGGCCTCTGTTGTTGAGGACCGGGCCAAGGTTCCTCTGGAAGAACCTGGTTTCTATCCCTGCATCACATTAGCAGCAGGTCCGAGCAGATAGAGCGTCTCCACTGAGAACCTGAGTCGTCGGGTTGGATCTGTGATTAATCATTACTCCGTCTGTCCGATTGTGTTTCTGCTGGAGACAATAATTAAGTCTTGTCATCTGAGGAAATAATTACCCACAATCACGCTGGACCTTCATGCCTCTCACTTCCTGTTTTCACACTTCACACCTTTACCTTCATTTGTCTGAGTGAGCAGCAGATGAATGACAGAAATGTTGACCAGCGTTAGATAAATGGCAAAAACATTATTGACAAACCCAACAGGACCGACCGGTCATGGCAGTAGACCGTCCCCCCTGAGTCTTGGATCTGCTCCAGGTTTCTGCCCGTTAAAGGGCAGTTTTTTCTCGCCATTGTCTCCAAGTTCTGCTCAAGGAGGAATTTGTTGTGTCTGTAGATAATTATATAAAGAGTTTGTTCTAGACCTGATCTTTCTGGAAAACACCTTCAGACAACTGTTGTTGTGAATTGGTGCTGTATAAATAAAGATTGATTGATTGATTGACTGACTGACTGACTGACTGACTGACTGACTGGTTGATTGATTGATTGATTGATTGATTGATTGATTGATTGATTGATTGACTGACTGACTGACTGACTGACTGACTGACTGACTGACTGACTGACTGACTGGTTGATTGATTGATTGATTGATTGATTGATTGACTGACTGATTGATTGATTGATTGATTGATTGACGTATCCGTGTGGTCCTGGACGTCTTCGGGCAGATGATGCGCTACGATACGATGATATAATCTTTGTGTGGCACAAACCTTCCTGTTCCTCCCTGCAGGAGGCTTAGTCTGATCCGAGGCCCACATTGCACGAAGACGACAGTTGCATCCTGGGAAAAAAAGGATAACCGCTCTACCTCAGGCGCTTCAGCCTCCCCACGTATAAAGAAATACATGTTGTGCTCAAGAAGGACCAAGTAAATGTAATCTCCAAATCCAGCATCAGTTCAGTAACATAATATTACATTGTATATAATATTATATTATATTATATTATATTATATTATATTATATTACATTATATAATATTATATTATATTATATTATATTACATTATATATAATATTATATTACATTATATAATATAATATTATATTACATTATATAATATTATATTATATTACATTATATTATATAAAATTATATTATATAATATTATGTTCTATTATACTATATTATATAAAATTATATAATATTATAATATTATATAATATTATATAATATTATATAATATTATTATATTATATAATATTTGATTATATTATAATTGATTATATTATATTACATAAAATTATGTTATACTACATAATGTTATATTATACAATATAATATATAAAATTATATTATATTATATTGTATAAAATTATGTTATATTATATAATTTTATAATATATTATAAAATTATATAATATAACATCATTTTATGTAATATAATATAATCAAATATAATATAATATTATATATTATATAATGTAATATAATGTAATATAATATTATATAATATTATATAATATTATATAATATTATATAATGTAATATAATATTATATAATGTAATATAACGTAATTTTATATTATTTCTTGTCATTATTAAACACGGCATAAGGAGAAGAGCTCCAAACGATATTAACAAAGTCTATATGGGACTTGACACGATATGAATGAACATAACCCTGGTGTCATTCTGAACAATAAATCAGTTAGTTAGATATGGGTTTGGTGGAGAAACAGCGGTGGAGTAAATGTAAATGTGGAGGATGTCCATCTGTAAAGTGACCCAAGGCTGATGAGTTGTGAAATCCCAGCTGAAGCAGGAGCTGAGCTCTTATCAGCTGTGTTTCTCTGTGTTCTTGCTTTGAGGACTTCACGGCTGCAGGAGACTCAGTGACATCATTGAGGGGACAGTCTCCCCCTGCAGGACGTCAGCAGACACCTTTGATACCATAGAATGTCCTGCTGCTGCAGGAAGACATCATTCAAACATCCGACTCCTTTCTGCCCTTCTTCCATCCACCCTTCCCCAAGTACATGCATGCTAACATCCTCATAATGAACGTGCTAACGCGTAGATACAGGTTTACCAATATAGCCTAGCATGTTAGCATGCTAATATGTGATATTAGATATTAGATGTCTCCTCTAACCCTGTGATGGAGATGCTGAGATGATTCCCTCTGGACCAAACTGCTGCGTTGCTTCATTCCTTGGGCAAAAACACCGACATGTTTGTCGGTTGTTTCAGAGGCAGCTAGGGGTTTCCTCACAGCGAGAGGGTTGCAGGTTTAAATCCATGGGGCCATCCTGTGAGGGGTCTGCATGTTCTTCCCACGTCAGCGTGGGTTCCCTCCAGGTTCTCCGGCTTCCTCCCACAGTCTGAAAACCTGCCTCAGAGAAGTGAGGTGGTGACTCCACATGTCCCGTAGGACTGAATGAGACGGTGGACGTTGTCCGTCTCTACGTGTCGGCCTTCAGATGAACCGCTGACTCATGGACGGTCTACCTGGACTCTCAGCGGGGAGGGACTCCTGCCGGTCCGTGATGCTGGGCAGAACGAGTCCTTACAGAAAACCAGACCTTCGCTGTCGTCTCCAGCAGCAAGGGTATATCCCCAAGAAGCCCCCAATACCTGCGTTCTACGAGCATCCCCCTGACTGAAATATGAAGTTATGTTATGAAAAACAGTTTTTTCCCAAAAAAGCTCCCCTGGTGAGTCAAATATGATAATTAGTCAAATATGATATAAACAAGATAGAACTCCTTTAGTCGTTCGGACTGAATCAAACCAACCGTTGAGATATTATGGCCCGAAAACTTTTGGAAATAAATCTCCCCCTATTGGCAGAAATATACAACAGACCTATGCCCTCATCACTCCAGTTCTTCCTCGCTCTGAGCTTTGTATTGGTATGAACTTTGAAGAGGATCTAGTTTTTGAGTTATTGCGCTAACACGAAGGATCTGCAGTAGAACCTGACTTTTCTCTGGAAATAAATAATAGAGGGACAGTTTTGTAGCATAAATACATTTTTTCTGATATTAAGTACATTTTCTGATAAAACCTACATACTTTTACTTCATTAAGGTTGTTAATATAGGGGTTGATCTTTTAGCATAGCATTTTGGCTAATATTCATTTATGGGGTTCTGGGTTTTATTTCAACATATGTTCCTGCCACGGTAAGGAAAAACACCGCATAGAGAAGAAAACACATTCTTCATGGTCGAGTTTCTTCATGGTCGAGTTTCTTCATGATCGAGTTTCTTCATGATCGAGTTTCTTCATGGTCGAGTTTCTTCATGGTCGAGTTTCTTCATGATCGAGTTTCTTCATGATCGAGTTTCTTCATGATCGAGTTTCCTCATGGTCGAGTTTCTTCATGATCGAGTTTCTTCATGATCGAGTTTCTTCATGATCGAGTTTCTTCATGATCGAGTTTCTTCATGATCGAGTTTCTTCATGGTCGAGTTTCTTCATGATCGAGTTTCTTCATGATCGAGTTTCTTCATGGTCGAGTTTCTTCATGGTCGAGTTTCTTCACGATCGATTTCCATCCTTCTTGGTCAACTTCCTTCATGTTCGAGTTCCTTCACGGTTGAGTTTTTTCATGATCAAGTTCCTTCATGGTCGAGATCCTTCATGGTCAAGTTCCTTCACAGTCGAGTTTCTTCACGGTGGAGTTTCTTCACAATGAAGTTTCTTCATGGTCGAGTTTCTTCATGGTCGAGTTTCTTCATGGTCGAGTTTCTTCATGGTCGAGATCCTTCATGGTCGAGTTTCCTCATGATCGAGTTCTTTCCTTCATGGTCAAGTTCCGTCAGGTTCTCGTTCTTTAACGGTTGAGTTTCTTCATGATGAAGTTCCTTCATGGTTGAATTTCTTCTGGATCGAGTTCCTTCCTTCATGGTCAAGTTTCTTCATGGTTGAGTTCCTTCATGGTCGAGTTTCTTCATGGTCAAGTTTCTTCATGGTCGAGTTCCTTCATGGTCGAGTTCCTTCATGATAGAGTTCCTTCCTTCAAGGTCAAGTTCCTTCACGTTTGAGTGTCTTCACGTTTGAGTTTTTTCATGATCAAGTTCCATCATGGTCAAGATCCTTCATGGTCAAGTTCCTTCATGGTCGAGTTCCTTCATGTTCAAGTTCCTTCACAGTCGAGTTTATTTATGGTGAAGTTTCTTCACAATGAAGTTTCTTCACGGTCGAGTTCGATCATGGTCGAGTTTCTTCACAATCAAGTTACTTCACGATCGAGTTCCTTCCCTCATGGTCGAGTTTCCTCTTGGTCCAGCTTCTTCATGGGCGAGTCTCCTCCGGGTCGAGTTCCTTCATGTTTGTGTTTTGTGTCTTCTTCTTGTTTTGTACGTCATGCGTGTTTCACCGATGCCTAAACAGATCCTCTTTTTCTCCCCTCTTGTAAATGTCTCTTCATGAATGATTATCGAACCGTCATCGGGCCGATGACGGGCAGATCCTTCGTGTTAACGCGATAAATGAAAAAGCCTTCCAAGGATCGTTTATATTTTGTGACACTAGGGGGAGCTTCATCTCCAAAGGTTTCCGGGCCAACACTTCTGAACCGTTGTTCTGTTTTTGTCCAACTTTGTTGCAGATGAAAAGACCCAAGGAGATTTGTCCTGCATGTCATATTTTACCCTGAACTTTCATATTTTGTCCACAAGGGGAGCTTTCTTTACGAAAAAAACTGTTTCGAACTTAAATTCACATTTAATTTGAGGAGTTCAATCAGGGGGATTTTTTACACAACATAGGGGAATGGGAACTTCTCGGTACTCGACCCTTCCTGTAAGGGAAGACAGCAGAGGTTTAGTTTAAAATCAGACTTTTTGTCATGATGCCCTCAATCATGCAAATTCATCTAATAAGGTAAGGAGCCCCCGATTGGACCTCCTAGGGCCAAGTGGTCCCAGGGGACGGTTCAGGCTTAGAGCCCTCCAAAGATCCAAAGAACAGTCCCCAAAGAAGTTCTAGCACCTGGCCTGGAGTAGGGAGACTGCAGCCCTTATCTGGTGCCGGACTTCGGAGGGGAGATCTGTGGGGTCTAGAGGCCGGGCCCAAAGAGACTTCATGGAACCGCTGCCCTTTGGGCTCACCAACCGCAGGGATGGGCTTTAGGGTCCGGCAGCGGCGGTACAGAGTTGTAGTTGCTTAAGCAGAACATGTGAGGAGGGTAAGATGGAAGGAAAGTAACGGGTTTGTAAAAGTATGTGACCTAAATGCCTAAATGACCTTTGGAACCCCTTTAATAATGAACCCACCTCTCTTTCATCAGAAGATCCATCACTCCATCTCCATTTCATCACTTCAGCACTTTATCTCACCCACCGAGTCATAAAACATCCACAAGAGTGTTTTTCAAACGGACCGACTGCCAAATGTGTGGAAAGAGAGGTGCTGTTAGATAAGAGAGAGGCTGATGAACTCTGGACGGGCCGGGCCTCGGGTGAGAGCTGACGTAGAACCTGGCAGGAAGTGACAATGTTGTAAAGCAGGTTGAAGTTGTGAGGTCATAGGAATTTGATTAACAACTGCCTGAAATCCGTCTGGCAGCGAGCCAATCATCCCGTGAACTCTGAACATCCTGCTGCTCACCTGCTGTGGTCACTCATTGCCCGACTACACAGTGAAAGAGGAGGGGCTAAACAGACCTATGACAGCTGTTTACGGCTGAACGGGTGGCGGTTACAGCGGAAAACAATAGTTCAAGATATATTTAAAATGTAACTTTCATTGATCTGAGACAAACAATGAACCCATCCATCCATTTTCTGCAACCCATTACTCAGTGCAAGTCATGGGGGCGGAGCCTATTCCTGCTGAGAATTGGCGAGTCACAGGCCACACTGTGGACAAATCAACTCTTCATCTCGGGACAGACATCTGTCCAGTCGTACTCATTTTCACTCTTACATGCTATCAGAGTCAAGCTCCACACTGACCAGCCATAACATTATGATCGTTAGCGTGTCAAGAGTTTTCCAAACACGCCTGAAAATACAGACATTCATAAACCAGTTCCAGATGCTAAATTTTACAAACAATGGTATCCAGAAAATATATCCCACCAACTGACAGGTAACCTTGGTAACCAGATAATATATCCTACCCAATGAGAGGTAACCATGGTTACCAGATAATACATGTCAGAGTTCTGGGTTGCTTGAAGAGGCCTTGAAACTCATTATTATTACTTTTTATACTGAGAGTAACAGGAAATGATGGATCAACGTCGGTTCAGAGAAGTTCCAGAGGTAGGTTGGTTCTCTCCGAGTGTTTCTGAAGGCCTCACATCGACCTCTACGTCCTTCTGAAAAGGGTTTTGTTCGATCAGAGGGTCAAGCAGACGAGGGGTTTGAAACGGGTTCTGTGAAGGTTCGGTCGTGAGGTTGGACCGAGGATCCAGTAGTGCATTACTTCTGGAATTGTACCCACTGAAAGTGAACAGAGTCAGCGGTTGTAAGCAGAACAGATGATCTCATCACTAATGTAAGAGGAGTGCTCCCCCTGCTGGACGCTGGCTGATATTACCTCCATCAAACATCCGCTGGTTTTAATGAAACGCTTTTATTCTTTATAAGGAAGGTTTATTAATATTTGATTGTTTATAGATCCTTGAATACAGCGTCTGGAGTTAAAGCTAAATGATTCAACTCACTCTTAATTAAGTTCAATGTTTATTTATCAAAGTCAGAATCCCAGCAGAACCCAAATGTTGGGTTTTCCTGCCGAATAACGAGCAGAACCTCCTCAGGAATCTCAGCCCACTCCTCTGTGATTGTTCATTCTTCGTTCGAGTCGTCCACCAATCAGAAGATCGGCGGTTCCGTCCACTTCCTCCTAGGGCCCTTAAGCAAGACCCTGATGCTGGATTGGCACCGGCGCCAGCAGATTCAGAGAACTGGTGTCACGGCTGCTCTGTGTGAATGCATGAGACCATGAAACGGTCCATGGGTCTGAGCTCCTCTGGGTCGGTGGGTCAGTGGACATGATGAAGATCATCTTCCCGCTCCAACCAGACCCACAAACTTTGGCTCTTTGGGCCGGATATGTGGCTTCCATCAGACGTCTCCGTGTTGAGGTTGGTCAAACTCTGCTCCTCCCCCAGGTCTCATAAACGCATTTTTACCTGGAACGATAGAGAATCTTCACAGAAGTGGACCACCTTCCAGAACTCCTCAGGGAGCAGGGAGTAGGCTCATTCTGGAAGTCCCAGAAGATCCAGAGAGAAGATCCAAGGACCTGCAGAACTCTCTCACGTCAGAAAAGGTCAAAGGTCGTGGCTCCGCTACTCCAGAGACACTCGGCTAAAATGGACTCATGGGAGAGGGATGAGGTGAACCACTGCTGAACCAGAAGAACTTCAAGGCTGGTCTGAATTTACGCACCACCAGCGGCGGATCCAGAACCATTTTTAGAGGGCGGCGCCGGAAAATGTATAAATGCATGTACACAATATCCAGCAGGTGAGATATTTAACTGTAAACAATCGTATATAATAAGTATGTCCTCTGGAAAAACTCCCAAAAGAGTTTCTTTTCTAATTTTCTAATCTGAGTTTTATTGTGGCACAAGTTTGATTTAAATATTTTTAAAATATTTATATATATACATATACATGTATATATATATATATACATGTATATATATATTCATATATACATGTATATAAAAATATACATATACACATAAATACATATATACACATATACACATACACATACATATACACATAAATACATATATACACATATATACGTATATATATATATGTATATATATATGTATATATATATACATATATATATATAGATATATACATATATGCACATATATATATACATATATATATATATATATATATACATTCACAGGGCTTCACTTTTTCCACATTTTGTTATATTACAGCCTTTTTCCAAAATTGATTAAATTCATTTTTTCCCTCAAAATTCTGAACACAATCCCATAATGATAAAGCGAAAGAAGTTTGTTTGAAATTTTTGCAAATTCATTAAAAATAAAGAACCATGGGTGATCGGGCCTTCTGTTCTGCTGCCCCTCGTCTGTGGATCCTCCCCAACCATCTGAGGGCTCCACAGACCACTGAGACTTTTAAAAAAGGACTTAAAACTTTCTTTTTTAGCAGAACCTATAACTTTAATTAACATTGCTGCTCTTTGCTGATATTTTGTATTATTATATTTTTTATTGGTCCTTTTATCTGCTTTTACCTTGTAGCACTTTGAGACTTGATCCAAATGTAAAGTGGTATAAATAAAATGTATTATTATTATTATTAACAGGGAGGTGGCAGTGGAATGCTGGGGAGATGTTCCAAAACAAGGGCGCATCATTTCTACTCTCTACTAGAAAGTTCTGTGGGAGAATGTCAGGTCATCAGTCCTGGTCAGAAGGATTCAAATGGCAGATTAGGATCGGTCCAGTCAAAGTGGACCTGAACCTCACTGAGACGCTAGGGTGGACCTGAGAAGATCAGTTCCTGATCCTATTCCTGGAGGATTTGGCTGCAGATGTCTCTGCTGAAGGAGGGACATCGAAATCAGGGGCGTCAAACTCAATCGAAGAGGCGGCCAAAATCAAAGATGGAGTCGAGGGCCGGTCAAGAATCAAACCGGCCATTTTTAATCGGAGCTATTATGACAATTTTCTTCTTATTTTATTTACGCATTCTATCGAATTCTTAACAAACTAACGGAATAGAAAATAATCAAATCACAGATTAAATTAAAAATAGAAAGTGTTTCACAGAAGAAGTTCCAATGAAAAGTTTTTAATCACCGGCGTCAAGAACAGCCAGAAAAGTTTATTTTACAAGTTAACAATGACGTCCGGAGTAATTCAGACATTTCAGGCTTCTGTCACAATAAAAGAGTAAAAGTGGAAAACATGAACAGAATAAAGGAGTATTTCACATTAAATGTGAACAATTTCATGTTTTTAATGCAGCAGCACAGACACACGTTAAACGGACACACGTTAAACGGACACAGGTTTAACGGACACCCATTTAACGGACACACGTTTAACGGCTGGAGGACGTGAACGCACCTCGACACTTCATGACACTGTTTACTAACAGGTTTATTATTTATCTTATTATTATTAACTATCTCCTCCCGTCTCCTCTGAGGATTAATCTGAAGTTCATCAGAATGACAGAGTGAACGCTGATATAAGAGGAGAGGCTTGGCGCTATTGATTGACGTGCCGGCTATCGCAGTGCATTCTGGGACTTGTAGTGTCTGTGGTATACCAGCGGGAGATTGTCCGGCCCGCGGGCCTTGGGTTTGACACATGTGATCTAGAGGTTGAGCTCAGGGGGGTGAATACTTTTTCACACTGGGGATTTAGCCGTTAGAGAACGTTCGAATAAATGAATGATTAAAAACTTGTATTTCGTCTTTACTCAGGTTGATTATTCAACTTCAACAATTTAGTCTGAGAAACTCACAAACTTAAAAGGGGAGGAGCCACAGCGCCGTCGCCCATATAAAGAAGAGTCTGCGCTTAAAGGAACAGTTCACCCAAACATCGTGTCACTATCTCCAGTTTGAACTGAGTGGATGTAATGATTGGTTCTGAACCCGACCCAGGTGTGCAGACACAAAAACACACCCTGGCAGATACATTTGTACATCAATAACCAGAGAGACGTTTGTGTTTATAGAACTTTTATTCGTCTTTAACTGAAATGTGTCTGATTAATACGACCATTGTCTTCCGTTTGTGACAGAGAAGGACATCAGAACCTCACAGCGCCGGGACCGTCCAGCATAAATGAAAGTGAACCGTTTAAATACACCAGTAAACATTTATTTCCATAAGTAAAGAACCGGCCTGGTTCTGAAGCTTCGCTCTCCTTCCACTGCTTTGGTGGACCGAATATGAGCCTGGTGCTGAACTCACAAACTCTTTTCATCACGACAAGATTAGGGTTCTGACAGATTCTGTTGGTGGAGGGGAAACCTGATCGGGTCAGTGTGTTGGAGGAGCTTCATAGGCTTTTCCAGAATCGACCCAAACAAACTGGAAACAGAGTTTCATGTCTTTTCTTCGACATTGTCAGACAGTGGAGCCAACAACACCCGAGCACCGGGCTGGGATGAAATCAGGTCCAGAGTAGACTAACCTCGCAGCTGTGACCCGACTCAGGATGGGTTTGGTGATTTCAGGAACGAGAAGATAAACGCCACCGGCGCTCCATGAGTCTTGGGACGGGCAGCGGCGTCAAGGAAAAGAAGGACAAATTTGTGGGCCGCATTTAAAGGCGCCTTGGAAACCAGACTGGGCCGGTGGCGCCGGTATGACGCATTCTGTCAACAAACCGGGTCGCAGCTTTAATGTGTGTTTTCATGGCGGCCATGTTGTTTACTAAATAAGCCCATTTTCTCACTTCGCATTCCATCAAACATCGGGTTTGAAAGTTCCGTCGGGCCACTGGATGAAGAGGAAACGGGCTGACGTCAGATGTTCACCAGGAGGACAGGAGCAGAACAGTTTAACGTTGTACTGGACACAAACAAACGGTCGGTCCTGATCCAAACCCATCTCAACAGTTTGGACAGAAAAGATGCGAGTTCTGATCATTTGAAGGAGTCGGTACTTTTCATCAGAGCTGAATCCATAAACACGTTTGTCCAAACAACAAACACCGTCTCCGGCGCCGATAGGCGGAGGAGGGAGATGGTGAGATAAACACGGGTGTTGTTTGTGTCTCGTGAGTAAACAAATAAGAGTAAACGAACAGAAGCATGAGTTATCAAACATAAATGTGAGTAAACAACCAGAAGTGTGAGTAAACAAATAAGAGTAAACGAACAGAAGCATGAGTTATCAAACATAAATGTGAGTAAACAAGCAGAAGTGTGAGTAAACAAGCAGAAGTGTGAGTAAACAAACATAAACGTGAGTAAACAAACGTGTTCAGAGTGAATGCAGCAGCAGAACCTGGGCTGATGATGCGTTCAAGGACCCGCCGCGCTGAAGGTGAATAATAAGTTGGACCAGACGTCTGAGGACAACAGGAGTTAAAAACATTCGGCATCTTGACCGACAGAAGCAGGAAGATATAAATAGATATAAATCTGTGACTGAGGATTGTTAGGAGCGGTTCTGGTTCTGGTTCTGGTGGAATCCAGATATATCAGTAGGAAATGGGCTTCATGTCTGTGTGATGGGTCTGATTCTGGCAGAAAGTTCTGAGCGGTCTGATGTAAACAGCACTGGAGGAGTTGAGGCCATATTTACGTCGGAAGCCTCTGAGCCCGACCCAGAAGGCACACATGTAGACGCCGGGCCAGGCGAGCGGACCATTGAACAAAGTGAGTCACGTGACCTAAGAAGTGCGTGGAAAATGTTTCCGCGCCAATGACTTGATCTTATCTGGCATCTTTTTCTCTTTGAACCAGAAAGGTCACTTAGAAGTACATTTCCTCCTGGTCACATGACCTCTGTGATCAGCAGCTGCTTGTTCTGACCCGGTTCAGACTACATGATCTTTGTCTTCCAAGATCCACCTGTCAGATTAGCTGATCAAAGCATCAGAACACCGGCCACATCTCTCATTGCAGGAATGAGGAAGCGGGTTAACACTGAAGCTCCACGCCAGCAGAAACCTGCGACCCAGAGGACGTCGTCGTCCCTCCTTTTCTCTGGGTCAACATTCACCCTGTCATCCTGTCGGTCCTCTCCAGAACAGGTCAGGAGTGATAGGGAAAGAGTTCTGACATGTTGGGCTTTGACTGGACTCGTGGAGCGACCCAGGAGACGGACCGCCGTCAAACGTGTCCCGGCGCAGGGATCCTGCAAATCCTGCAGTCTGAACCCGGCGTTAGGTAGTTCTTGATCGATCGATGGATGAAAGGAACATTTGTGTTCTCAAGTGAATAAACAACAATAACAACAATAAAAAAAACTCGCATTTAGCACACTACGTTAAAATATGAGTAATATCAAAAAGGCAAATAGTAGGTGTATTGCAACGCTCTCTACGGCATCACTATTACAAACATCCATCACCATCATCCAATCAGCATCATTTCAGAAAGTAAGGAGGCGTGGCCTGGGATGATTGACAGCCCAAACTGGCCACTCACATTTAGCCCATCTCAGCACAGGCAGGCACACTTGTACGACATCGCAAAGACAAATCGTTTCCTTGGAGACCAATAAACTGCCGGCCAACAGCGGCGGGGAAGGCGGAGCTCTGTCGTTGGACAGCAGGCATCTCTAGGTGACAGGAAGAGGTCGTTCAGACGGGGGGGAGGAGTCTGAGTGTTTGTGTGGACATGCTTCTGGCTTCTTGTGTGGTCCACATAGGAACGTGTTTGACTGTGTGTGTGTGTGTGTGTGTTACTGTGTGTGTGTGTGTTACTGTGTGTGTGTGTGTGGAAGGTCCAGTGGGTGTGTTTAGTCTGCTGGGAGTGTGTGTTTAGTTTGTGTCTAGACAGATGGAAGTCTTTCCCAGGACAAGCCTGTGTACATTGGCACACTAACACCGGCACACACACACAAACACACACACACACACACACACAGACAGACACACACACACACAGAGACACACACAGACACACACACACACACACACTCTGTGTTAATACAATCCTAACCTGCTGAATTAAAGGAACAGTTCCCCCAACAATGAACGTTCAGTCCTCGTGGCCCCTGACCCCGACATCAGGTCATGTGACGTCATTTAGAGCCTGCATCGGACTACAGGAGGTTCAGAATCCAAACGGATCATTAACTCTGCTTTCATCACACACCGGGAGAATCTCTCTACGATCTCAAACAGGATGTCGGTAAGTCTCTCCGGTCGGTGGGTCAGTGAATGCAGCGCCTCACGTGACCTCTGCAGGCGTGTGACGCCTCACGTGACCTCTGTAGAGGTCGCTGTAAACTAAAGGACCGACGTTGCTGCCGTAGTAATCAGCCGACTGTGCAGTGAGAAAACAAGAGAGTAGAACAAATCGGTGTGGAAGAGGAAGTAGTATGCTAACTCACGTTAGCCTAAAAGGCTACAATGTCTGCTGCTGCTGTAATGATGCATCAATCAGATTCTAACGCCTACAGAACCACCGGATGATCTGGACCAAAAATCCAGACAACATAACAACAACAACATAAGGTCTTCATGGGGGGTTCTCAGGGGAGGTAGTAACGGAGGCGAACCGGACTTCTGTGTGGAGGTCTGGTTGAGCAGGTGGAAAGCAGGCCTGGTGTGTGATGTTGTGTTGTCTTATTTGTGCTAATCACAACAGGACTTCTTAGAAGTAGCTAGTAGTAAGTAGGAGCCATTAGCAGAAAGAAGCTAGTAGCAAGTAGCAGCTAGTAAGAGGCTGCGAAGATCAACTGGAGAATCAAGTGTTTTTCTGGTCTACTAGTGCTGATTGATGCTTACTGAAGCATAAATCTGCGGTCCAACCAGGACGATTTTTCCAAGTCCAACTAGGAGGAGACCCCGGATGGACCCAGAACTCGCTGGAGGCACTAAATATCTCGTCTTTTGTTTGGAGCTAATAAAAGCATGGTAGTGAGAGACCTCTAGTGTTTGTGGCAGATGCGTCACAAAGTTCGGGTTCTTCTCATCTTAAAGCTCAGAAACCTTCCTCATAAACCCGATCCATTATGTTATACGGTACAAAAGAGTCCAGTCTCCTGTCAGCACTTCAGGAGACCGGAGGAGGTCAAAGGTCTGTGCATCAAGGAGAGACAGTTTTATGAGACGACGGCGAGTGGCAAAGAATTTCATCGTGTTTTCGTGACGGAAATCATCTGAGGAGTCCGGGGGTCTCTGGACCCCCTCTCAGAACCACTGGTTTAGGAGAACGCAGCAACAATTCTCTTGGAGGATGAAAGCTGATATGACCACTGGGTTTCATTGTTGGGTGAACTGTTCCTTCAAGAGACTTACTGGCGCTGATGTAACCATCGGTTGTGTCCACACTGGGTCGCCTCATGTTGAGGACAGAGGGCCCGGCTGAACGAGTCACTCTGAAGGTGATTGTGGGTGAATGTGAGTTCCTCTCCTCCTGACCCATTTCTAGATCATCAGCCAGCGCCGGTTTCCCTGAAGCCTGACTTCAGTTTCACATGGTTCTACTGCGATGGCCCGGTTAGAGCCTGTCCAGCCTTCTCATACCCGCTGCAAACCCTCCAGAGCAGAGAACCGATCCCCTTTGAAAAGTCCGCAGCCCAGTCCAAACACCAGTACCACACTGGGAAAGGGTTCCTCTCAGGACTGGGATCAATTTCTCGTAATTTGATTGATTCCTTTCACTGCTTTGGGTCGAGTGATTAATTTCTTCAGATAGACATTTTTTTCTTTAAAGTGCTCGACACTAAACGCAGCACAGAACCGAGACGAGCAGAAAGTCTGTCTTTGTATCCAAGACGTTTCAGGGAGGGTTCCTGCAACCGCCGATGACATCACAGCTTTGTCAGCGCCGTGGTTCTGGGCAGCGTGTCAAGGATTGATCCAATCAGAATATTTAAATGCTCTTCTAAGTGTTTTGGCTGCGTTGGGTTCGGTTCCTGTGGAGGCTGCTGTTGCATAAAGACTGGACATTAAAGGGGAGGGGCTGACTACCTTTGGGTCTGTGGTTCCGCTCCACCTCAGCCCGGCAGCAGCTTAAAAGAGAAAACATGGACTTATTCTGACCTCTCTTCAAGAACCACACTCAGAGAGATGAGAGAAGACGAGATGCCGTCAACATTCGTGTCACTTTTCAACACTTCAGCGTGTCTCCATCACGGCGACCCGCCTCCTCCCACACAAAGAGTTCTGATCCAACACAGAGGAAACACGTGGATGAACCAAAAACACGGATTGCTTCTAGCTTTCAGCTCAAAAGTCTTTCTGCCTTGGTATCAAACTGATCTTTGGTGCTGACCCAATGGTGTGCCGCACTTATTTCTCCAATCAAGTACTTCCTGAATTAAATCTTAAAGTTCTGAGAATGTTGATTTTTGTTTCCGTGTAAACATAAACATAGGGTTGTGTTTTGTTGCTACTGGTACTGGAAGCCTGGTGTTTTACGGGTGGAAGACCGGATCCTTCTGTCTGCCCTCTGGGCTCAGTTCCTCCACATTTGTGGAGCAGAAGATGGTGCAGTTCCACTGGAGACCATAGGGGGCAGTGTGGCCCTTGTGTAAGCATGATGACCGTTGATGCTCACACCTACAGACGATCTAGAGTCACTGATGTTGTGTGCTCTCTTGTGTGGACTTTGGGGGGAGGCTGGAGGGAACCAGCTCCAGGTCCAGCTGGAGTTGAATTCAGAAAGGCTTTTAATTTAGTAAGAACTTCACCGTCGCCATGTTTTAACTCTTCACCGCCATCCTGTGGATGACTAGCTGAAGGACACGGGCTTTTCTTTGGCCGCTAACGTGGGCGCCGTTTGAAAGAGACGGATCTGTTTCTTGAGCAGTTGGAAGATAAATGTGCTTTAATTTGGACGAGGCTTTTTACACATCCTGCAGAATAATCACTGATTTAGTTTCCACCTGAAGAATATTTTGAGTGTTGGAGCCAAACTCTTTGCGGTGTGGTTCCGAAGGGTAAAACGGTTCTGTGTAGTTTAATCACCGGCAGACTCTGGCTGACTGAGATTGTTGACTCTGTCCTGCTGCAGTAAAGTGCTTAAAGATGCCCGCCAGAGCGAGAGAGACCCACCAGAGGGCGCTGTGGTGGAAGGGAGAATTTAACTGCAGCATTGCAATGTCAGCGGTCCACCTCTTTTGGACCTGCAGCATGACCCGGCTCCCGCCCCCCTCAGAGATCCTCCACAGAGGGGGGCGCTGGCCTCTCTCTATCAGAGGGGGATTCAAACATAACTCTGCCTCTACGCTAAACTCCGTCTTGATTAGTTCATTAGACATTGATTAGACATTTGTGCTTGATTAACTCGTACAGCCAGATGTGGGCGTGGCTAGCAGTTGGTCCACTGGGTTGAGTTTGAGAGCAGTTTCTGATTGGGCCTACAGGATAGATGCCGGCCGCTGATTGGCTCACAGGACTGGACCGTTTGCATAAATAATCAATGGTCGATCCAGAAGCAGAGCCGTGATGGTGATACCGGTTGCACCGGGTCGGTCTCTCTCGTCCGTTTCACGCCAACGACAGAGCTCCTTCACAATAAAAGTCCCTCTCACACGTTCAATCTGGGCATTCTTAAAAAAATAGTGCAATTCTTTTCAGCAAATATATAAATAACTCTAAATTGGTGCTTTTGAAGTTCACTCTGGGTTTGCATACTTGTGTGTCCGTAACAAATACACATGCCGACGTGTCTGGAGGAAAACGTGGAACTTGGCACCCGACACATTTCTAGAGTTCTTTTTCTAAAACAACAACATATAAAATGACAAACATCTGTAGTCTATCAGGCTTAGAAAAACACCCTACGTCTCTCTCCTCACTCAAACTGCAGACTTCCTTTGAACTTTGTGCAAACCTTCTTCAGAAAACATAACATCAAAAAACAACATTTTAGCAACAACTCTTGCACCAGTTGGTTGATTTAAGGCGAAACATCCAGCTTGAGGACTTTTAGCGCTGTGCTACAACTAGCGAGCTAGTTTGAGAAACTACATCTAAACTCTTCGTCCGGCCGTGAAGCCCGGTGGAGCCGCTGCCAGCAGACAAGAAGCAGAGACACATGGAGTCAAAGCAGCAGGGCGATTATCACGGGGAAGGCGGAACCGAAACCCGGAAGAGCGAGAGGATTGCAACATTTAAAAAAGAAACTTCTTCGTAAGCGCAAAACATGTGTAACGGGAGGAGTAGATTTTCTTCAGGCAGGGATGAATTGAGATCAGTCTGAGAGAGCAGGGGTCTTCCTTCACCTTCTGCCCTCCTCTCTGATGTCATCGCCTGTGCCCCTCAGAAACCAGGTGGAACAGGAATTGCCAGGATTTCTCCTGACGCAGTCTTTAGATGTTCTTACCTAAAGAAGAAGCCAGCCGGCATGTGCTGCTCCCCGGTCCTAGCCCGACCCGTGAAGAACATGTCAACCAATCAGAGCCCAGTCTACCGTTGACCAAGTTCTTCCTACGCTTCCATTTCCCAAGCGGTGAGTAGAACATGTCATAATCCTGGTGGGCTAGGAGTCCGGAGGCAGGACCGTCACACCTGCTGGGACTTCCTGGGTTTCTCCTTGGCGTTCTTGTTGTCCTCACTTCCTTGTTGCATGCGGAGCAAACCATGTGCGAATGAGGACGGGGGTGCTTGCGAGGAGGCTACAGTTCGTGGGTCGTGGGTCAGGGATGTCGGGTGGTAGTAGTGACCAATAACCTCACTGTAGGTCGGCGGAGCTACCAATCGAGAGCCTTGTGTCTGCTGGCGGGACAAAGCATCCTGAGCTTCTAAGACACTGATGCCTGGGTGGACACTGGGAGGAGGGGCCTGCAGACTGAAGGGAACATAACGAGGGAATTAAACAAGGGCACAGGAATCATCAGGAATCATCAGGAATCAACAACTTCTCATTCCTCAGATAGGCACTAGAGCCTCGTCATTCCTCACAGAGACACTAGAGCCTCGTCATAACGTGACAGAGGCACTAGAGCCTTGTCATTACTTCTAAGAGTCACGAGAGCCTCGTAACCCGGTGAGAACAGAACCTACTTAGCAGATGGACTGACGTCTTATTTCCTGTTACCTGGCATGCAGGCAGGAGCTGGACGGGCTGAACGGGTGGGAATCGAACACTGTTCGGTTGGGCGGAGCTCTGACTGACTCGCGATTGAGCTCCATCTGTTGCTCCGGGTCTCGAAGCTGCAGCGTGCAGGGGCCCTGGTAGGGCGGCGGCTCCTCGCCGTCAGACAGGCAGATGTTGGGAGGAAGGTCGATGAGGCTCTGGGGAAGGTAGGGATACGTCGGCTGGAAGCGACTGGGGGCGTACTTGTGCTGGAAGCGTTGGGACTGAAGAGTAGGCTGGAGCTGGGCCTGCTGAGGCTCCCGCTGCAGGTAGGATGAGGGAACCCCTCTGTCTGGGGGGCGGGGGTTGTACACCTGAGGATGTGGTGAGGGAAGATGATAAAATTACTGCTGTGTCAAACATTATAAGGTTAAACTGAGTAGTTGTTTCATTTATCTTGTTTTTGGTGAAGGTGCTGGTTGGACCATCGGTCGGTTGATTGATTCCTGATTGATGTTCCGTCAGTATAAGAATAGTTTCCCACCTGAGGAGCAGGTGGCGCTATAGCATCCTCCGCCACCGCTGCATGAATGTGTGAATGCTGCTCGTGTTGTGAACACTGACGGGTCAAGCATTGAAGACAAGAACCACTCACCTCATTTAGACCATTGGTGGTCCCCACGCCCTCAGACGACCACAGACTTCCCTCCTGCAGCAGAAACAGAGTCCATCAGGTGAAAAACCTCACAGGTCACATTATTTCACATTATATTATATCACATTATATCACATTATATCACATTATATTATATCACATTATATCACATTATATCACATTATATTATATCACATTATATCATACATTATATCAGATTATATTATATCACATTATATCATATCACATTATATCATACATTATATCACATTATATTATATCACATTATATTATATCACATTATATTATATCACATTATATCATACATTATATCA
>VRLP01006193.1:0-25000 GCA_009660295.1 Lophius piscatorius | reverse complement strand
AGCTGCTAACATCAAAACGTCACAGCCTCGTTCTGAAGGCCGGTTGAAATGGACTGGAACCTACAGCCTTCCTGCTCTGAGGGAACGCTGCAGCCCACAACCGGGAGTCCATGTCTGCAACCGCTATGAATTTCTGCTCAGTCTAAGACCTACTGCGACACAAGACGTCCGCCAACATCACTCTGAGGAAACTTCTACAGCGTTCCTGCAGCGACCTTGAACTCCTGCTTCAAGAATAAGAGACCATCAGAGACTTTCAAAATAAAACACTGTTTGATTTGATGTGGCTGGTGGAGAGTCTCCCTACCGATCATATCAGATTGAAGTGCTCCACCTGGTGGACGAGAACTCTACTCTCCACCGTGACCTCAAAGCACCTTCACACATCTCCTCCTTCATTTCTCCTTCACTCTGCATCCATGTTTCCTCTCCTTATTCCTTCCTCAGGTTGTTCTCTCTCCTCACCGCTGCATCTTCGTCTCCTCTGCAGAGTCGGAGGAGACGCAGAGGAGACGCACACCGTTTGTGTGTGTGTGTGAGTTTGTGTGTGTGACTGTTTGTGTGAGTTTGTGAGTGTTTGTGCGTGTGTGGGTAAATGTGTGTGTGTATGTGTATGTGTGACTGTTTGAGTGAGTTTGTTTGTGTGTGTGTGTGTGTGTGTGTGTGTGTGTGTGTGTGAGTTCTATTGTGTGTGAATGTTTGAGTGAGTGTGTGTATGTATGAGTGAATGTGTGTGTGTGTGTGTATGTGTGTGCGAGTAAACGTGAATGTTGTTCAGGGGCGTTTCATCTCTACAGCTCTGTAACAGATTAATATAGAATGTGGAATAAAGTAATAATGATCAGACCTAAGACACAATTCTGTCAGGTGTGACGGGGAATAAACCAATGAATCAACCAACCAATGAATCAACCAACCAATGAATGAACCACCCAACCAACCTATCAACCAACCAATGAATCAATGAATGCTCAAACCGACCAACCAATGATCAACCAACCCATCAATCAGATCCTGTTGGGTGGATCTTTTTGGAGTGGCTTCTACTTTGTTTTGGAGAGCGTCGCCCAACCAGTCCAGATCTGTTCCTGATCAGTGTCCTGTGTCCAGCTCTGACGTGAACACATGTCCTCCTCAGCAGCAGACGTTCTAACCCCGACGCGTTTCCAGTCGTCACCACATCCATCAACACGTGCGTGTCGGCACGAATCCTCCGCAGCTGCACTGATTGGTTTAGATGCTCACTCACCGGTCAGACGAGGAGGAGGTGATGATATCACCTGGTGGGTAAGGTCATAGGTCACAGATCTGTGGACATGTGGAGACAGATTTAGGGTTAAAGGTTTTCATTCCTGACTGAATGGAACGTTTGATGTTTGATGGACTAACAGTTCCGTCTTTCAGGCTTTAATTTAATGAGTTCTAGTCCAAAATGTGGATTACTGGATTTGTAAAGTTTGATGCCAAATTTCATTTAGAATAAGCCTTAATTTTTACAAACATATAAACCAACTTCCTAATTAATATGAGGATTGATCGATTCTTTCGTTACCTGTAATCAGTTATCCTAAATATGATGGTTACCAGGACTAATTACAACTATCATAGCTAAAGTTAGCTAACGCAAACTACCATACCTTAAGTTAGCTAATGAAACCTGGCATAGCTAAAGTTAGCTAATTAGAACCATCATACCTTAAGTTAACAAATGAAAGCCATCATGGCTTAAGTTAGCAAAGGGAAACAAATGAAAGCTATGATAGCTAAGGTTAGCTAATGAAAGCTATCATAGCAAGATTAGCTTAAGAAAGTTATGATACACTAATGAAAGCAATCATCACTAAAGTTAGGTAATGACAGCTATCAGAGCTCAAGTTAGCTAATTACAGCTAAAATAGGTAAAGCTACCTGATGAAAGCTATCATAGCTAAAGTTGGCTAATGAAAGCTATCATAGCAAAAGTTGGCTAATGAAAGTTATCATAGCTAAAGTTGGCTAATGAAGGTTATCATAGCTAAAGTTACCTTATATCAGCTATCATTGCTTGGAATTAGCTTAAGTCAGCTATGAGAGCTACATTAGCTTCACAGTAGCATCTTGGTTTCAGAAGAAGTCCTGGAACATTTTTGAGTCACGTGACTTGAATCCCAAAGAAAATCTCTGGTGGGATTTGAAGAAGCTTGAATAAACCCGGGAATATTCCAGAACTGTAGGCCTTTATCCACGAGGAATGGGTTAAGATTCCTCAGGAACTATGCCAGCGTTCCTATGCGTCCCGTTAGCAAGAGGTCAGAGCAGCGGAAGGTTCTACAAAGTCCTGGAGAACCATTGGGCGACGGCAGGAGTCAGGAGAAACAGACTTTAGGCTCAGATTAAGGAAAAGACTTGAAACTTTTTTCATGTGATTTTTTCTCTATTAATGCTAACGGCTGATGGTTCTGCCAGGAACCCGCTCACTCAGCGGGGTGGGTGGTGGGGGCTGGTTTTGAATAATTTTGCTTCCAACTGTGGAAGCCGACGTTTTCATTCCTGGTCCTCAGGCTTCGTGTGAGTTTTTAAGATCCGGACATTTCCCAGACTCAGACCGATGACACCTCAAACCATCAGAGATGATTCAGGACCACTTCCACCGGACGCACACACACAACACATGTGGCTCTGAAGGAGGACAAAGACCCCCAACACTGTCACTGCTGGACCGCCGTCTGACTCATTTGTTTGTTTACATGCGCGCAGACCCTCTCTCTCCTCTCTCTCTCTTCCCTGATGTCTCTCATCCAAAATTCCCTCAGCGGTTCCTGGTAGCGTTCCTGTGACAGAACCCTGCAGCAAACTTCCCTCAGGAGATTTCTTCTCTGGGCCGTTCCCTTTAGGGTCTCCACAGTAGATCTTCTGTCTCCATCTCCCCCTGTCCTCTGCATCTTCCTCTGTCACACCAACCAACTTCATGTCCTCTCTCATTACATCCAGAAACCTCCTCTTAGCTCCTCCCCTTCTCCTCCTGCCTGCAGCTCCATCTCCAGCATCCTTCTACCAGTAGATCCACTATCCCTCCTCTTCACGGGTCAGAACCATCTCAGTCTCTCCTCTCTGACTTTGTCTCCAGGACGTCTAACCTGGACTGTCCCTCTGATGTCTCCTTTCTAATCCTGTCCTTCCTCCTCACTCCCAGAGAACATCTGAACATCTTCATCTCTGCCTCCTGTCCTCTGCTAAGAACCACCGTCTCTAAACCATCCAGCAGAACTCCTGCTGCTCCTCGTCTGTCACAGATAACTCCTCACACTCTTCTCCACCCACTCAACCCTGCCTGCACTCACTTCTTCACCTCTTGTCCACACTCCCCGTCGCTCTGAACAGTTGAGCCAAAGTGCTTAAACTCCTGCACCTCCTCCACCCCTACTCCTCCATCCTCACCTCCTCCTGCCTCCCTTTCATTCACACGTATTCTGCTTCGCTGCCACTGACCTTCATTCCTCTTCTCTCCAGCGCATACCTCCACCTCTCCAGGTTCTCCTCCATCTGCTCCCTGCTCTCACTACAGATCACAATGTCCTCCACCAACATCATAGTCCATGGAGACTCCTGCTGACCTCCCCTGTCAGTCTGTCCATCACCACAGCAAACAAGAAGGGGCTCAGAGCCCGTCCTTGATGCAGTCCCACCTCCATCTCGAACCCATCCCTCACTCCTACTCCTCACCTCACCGCTGTCATGCTGCTCTCATACATATCCTGGGCCACTCTAACGTACTTCCTGTCACTCCAGACTCACTCCTCAGAGTGATTTCTAGTTTCAGATACTTTAACCCATAACATCTGGGCCAAGGTCCAAACCACGGTTCCGATTACTGTTCAATTGTTTGAATTGATTGATACTGCAGCGTTTGGTCCAGATCAAACTGAAATGCCAGAAGGCGCCGGTGAGAAAGTCTCACTTAAGTCTTTATATTTTAGTCTTCAGGGTCAACTTTGGGCAGGCTTGAGGAACCAACCAGCGGAACCACATCAAACCAGCCTGTCCCTTCTGACGGTCCAATCAGACTCTGACTGTCCAGCCGACTACCAAGGTCTCAATGTGGCAGTCCACCAAACACTGGGTTCTCATGTACAAGGAAGACAAGAGTCATCTGCTAGACAGAGCTAAGAACTTTAAAGAAAAACTGGACAGAGGTGGCGCCGGTGTTCACTTTGGACCTGAAGTAAAGGTGAAGGCAGGAAGACTCAGATATAAGTCCAGGTCCAGATCAACAGCTAAACCCTAAATGCTTGGCCTAAACTGGTTTATGGACTAATGTGAAGTTGTTCCACGGCTGGACTTATCCCGTAGGACTTCTCACTCACAGATGACGGAACTGACGTTGATCACATGATGGGAGCTGATGAGGACAGAGATGGAACTAAGAACTAGATGACCAACAGTTTTTAGATTCACTGTGTGTAAAATCAGAGGTTTTCTTGAGGGGAACCGTTGGATCGGACCCTTTGGCCCCGCTGAGAGCAGAGTGTGTGACGTCAAATGACCACAGCTGCTGCCTGTGTCTTTTTAAGGGCATGAAATGTAGAAAAGAGGTAAAACTGTATTTTTCACTTGATCCACGAGCATCAGTGTTTATGTAACAGTTCTCAGTGAGATTTCATAAGTCGGCGCTGACTAAGCGGATGTTTAAAGGACTGGGAAAAAACCTGATTAAAGGGAACTGGTCCTTCTCTGGAATCCTGCTTCCACTGTCTGACTCGTTTCCATTCAAACACTTTAACTCTGTATGAAGCTGCAAACGCCTCAGGTATGCTGCAGCAGGCCGCCGTCACCAGCATAACGGTCCTGAGGAGAAACGTGTTTGCCTCATGAGGAGTTTTCGTCAAAATCCCCAGTCCTTCCGTTCGTTTGAAGAAACTTCAGCCGTCCTGGAGTAACAGCAGCCTTTCAGGCCAATCATTATTTCAGCTGGTCAGTAAAGAAGATGTGTGTCTTTATGTTTGTTTATTGTTTGGTTGGATGGTTGGTTGGATGGTTGGTTGATTTATGGTTGATTGGTTGTATGGTTGGTTGTATGGTTGATTTATGGTTGTTTGGTTGTATGGTTGGTTGATTTATGGTTGTTTGGTTGTATGGTTGGTTGTATGGTTGGTTGTATGGTTGGTTGATTTATGGTTGTTTGGTTGTATGGTTGGTTGTATGGTTGGTTGGATGGTTGGTTGGATGGTTGATTTATGGTTGTTTGGTTGTATGGTTGGTTGTATGGTTGGTTGATTTATGGTTGTTTGGTTGTATGGTTGGTTGTATGGTTGGTTGATTTATGGTTGTTTGGTTGTATGGTTGGTTGTATGGTTGGTTGATTTTAAGGTTGGTTGTATGGTCTTTAGGTTTTAAGGTTGGTTGGATGGTCTTTAGGTTTTAAGGTTGGTTGGATGGTTCGTTGATATTATGGTTGGTTGATTTATGGTTGTTTGGTTGTATGTTTGGTTGATTGGTTGTATGGTTGGTTGTATGGTTGGTTGATTGGTTGTATGGTTGGTTGGATGGTTGGTTGATTGGTTGGTTGATTGGTTGGTTGGATGGTCTTTAGGTTTTAAGGTTGGTTGGATGGTCTTTAGGTTTTAAGGTTGGTTGGATGGTTCGTTGATATTATGGTTGGTTGATTTTAAGGTTGGTTGGTCACACCGTCTCCTATTATATAATTTGAGTGGCTGTCAGGCATAAGGGGGTGGGCCTACCTGGTCAGAAGCTGGCTGTTAGAAGCGCCACTTCTAGAAGCGATTGATTAAGAGGAAGAAGGAGGATAAAAGGTTGGAGCAGGAGGAGTGACGGAGAACAGATACAACAGGACAGCATTCCAGAAAGCTAGTTTGAAGAGTGACACCTAGCTGACATCACAGCAATGAAGTCGCGGTCATCTCCCCTCCGTCACCTCTATCTAAAGCCTCATCAATAAGGGATCGGACCACCAGACCTCGTGAGCCCTGGACGAGTCCCTGGGCTCTGATGTGACACTTCACAAATATGGACTTTCCAAACTCTGAGCTCCTCCACCAGCTTCATCTAAGACTCCTTGTTGATCTTAATCTGCTCATGATGTCAGTTTGTTGGTCAAAGGTTCTGGTTTTTCCCAGAGTGAACCAAGTCCTTTCGCAGACTCAACCTCCAGTTGCCGGTTTTGACCGGACCTCCACGCCCATGGTGACTCTGCAGGATGGGTTGAACACAAACTGATATTTGCAGTGAGCCTCTGCTGTGTCACGCCTCTTCATCATCATAATCATCATCATCAGCGTGGTGATCCTCTGGCAGCTGACGCAGTTCTCACAAACAGAACCCGTTGGTGTTGAGAAACGTCCTGACCGCAGCGCGTATTTAACCGCCGTATGCAATCTGTCCAATCATGACAGGCAGCGGGGGAATTATGTGAGAAGCGTAGAGGGAGCAGAAGGAAAAACAAACTGCAGCGAGGAGAATAATGTGGTTTCACAGCTGGGCACTCAGACGCTCCGAGAATACTAAACCAGATTCCCTTTCTCTCCGGACACGAAGCAGGAAAACCTCTTAGGAGGGAAAGGTCACAACATCCAGCAGAGACGAGGAGGAGCAGAATCATCCACATCAGTCAGACAACTTTGTTCCCCTCTTTGTGAAAGATTTCCTGCCCCTGACAGGAAACAACTACAGACAGAAACAGATGGGCCACAAAGAGACTTAAAACAACTACAAAGAGAAACAACAGGACAACAGGCGGACGCAGAATGAGCATGAAAACATCTAAAAGACAGCTGAGAGACACAAGATGAATACGAAGGGACACAATGGGACTGCTACAGTTGTAAATACACACACATATATATATATATATATATATATATATGTATGTGTGTGTATATATATATAAAATCAGCTTTCTCTCATCTCTCCCTCTCTCCCTCTTTTCTTTCATTCTATCTTTGCTCGTTTGTCCCCCCCCCCTTCTTCTTTCTTATTCACACATGTGATCAGCGGGGGAGAGGAAGCACCGCTTTAGATCTCCATACATGTTTCAATCATGGCTCTCCGGAGCGCGTCGGCGTGTGACGCCTCTCTGTAATAAGGGTGTTGGGAGGTAGACAAAAGCCGGCGCTCGCACACAGGAGGCCCAGGTGTGGAGAAGGAGTTGGAGGTTCAGGTCATTGAGGTACAGAGCTTCCTGCTTCATCTCCACCTTAAAGGTTGATGAGGCGGCGGTCTCACTGAAGCTCCCTCTCTTTGACGAGGAAGAAAGAGAGAGAGGAGTCGCTGTCGGACTACGACTGAATGTCATCTTAGAATATAAAGGTGGCCCATTCCTGGTTCTGTGAGCTCCTCGTCTTCAGTCGGCAGCAGAGATCCAAAAGTTAGAAGGAACTTTGTTCAAAGACAAGTTTTCATCCATATTTCAGATATTAATCCAGAGAGCGGCCCATAGCTGCTGGACCGGCTCATTGCCTCTGGACCGGTTCCGTTGCTGCTGGGGCGTCCTGTTGGCCTGCAGGTGTTTCATTTATATTTCTGTTTGTCTTGTATTTCTGTGATGAGGAGACTTTTCACCTGCGTGGCAGTCTGACACAGAAGCGTATCCACGTTCTGACATGTCTGGAAGAAGTGATGAGGAGCATATCCTTGCTGTCTGTCTCCGCCTCCAGATGACACCTTGAACACGGCGGCGTCTACCTGTGACGTCCACAACAAACAGGAAGCAGCGGCGCCGTTTTCTCAGGTTGTGGGTGTTTGTATCGATACCCGGATGAGAAGAGCGTTTGATTAGGTATTAGATGCGCCATATCAGGAGCGGAAACCCTTCACGCCATCATGAACGCACCGGTGCAACAGCAACCGGGAGCAACTCGGGGTTCAGTATCTTGCTCAAGGACACTGTGACATATGGCCTGGAGGGGCTGGCGCTCGAACCCCCGACCTTCAGCTGAGTGGACGACGGATCTTCCAACGGAGCGTCCGTGTTGATGGCGTGCGTCATCGAACTGTGACATCAGGTTTGGCCTTAACCCGGCAGGGGGTCACCGGGTCATCGCAGAGCATCATGCTCTCATTCTCAGCTAAAGCTGCTTCACCCCAAACCCACGTCAGACTGACACTCAGCACCAGAACTGCTTCAGAGCTCCACCAGAATCTCCTCTGCTTTCTCCCTGCCTGGACATACTCCACCCTCTCTGGGGTCCATTCCACACCCTTAAGACTCCGCCTCCCCACCAGAACAAGGCCCACCTCACATGGAACAGAACCGCTGCACACAACGTCCAGAGAACGGAATATTTGGGTTTTTTGTGGAGAAAAATGGAGAAACTTTTTGGTCACAATGGACTTTTTAAATTCGGTCGTTCACCGACGTCACTGTCGTCTCGTCTTCATCGTGGGAAAAAGTCTCTGTCCTAGTTTTGATGATGAAAATAAAACTTGGCCTCCGCAGACACAGCAGGTCCAGTATGTTCTGGCTTGTAGCCTGGAGACCAGCGGCTCCTCTGGTTGACGTAAACGGTCGTTTGCTACTCCGATGAAACGGTCGAGACGTATCCCGTCTCCTTCCTCGTCAGAAGGTGGCGCTTCTAAAAGCGAACAGGATTTGATAAAAGGTCAAAATACGCAGCATAAATCTTCAACCTGGACCGTGGACCGGTTGTGGTCTCGGTTTCTTTTGCTAAGGGGAAAAGCTCCGCTGTGTTTGGAGACGTAGAGCAGACGTAACTGCAGGTGCGTCCAAACATCTGCTTTGAGCTCCTAATCCTCCTAATCATCCCGGCTCAGCCCCCCGGGGGACCCGCATACTTTCTTAAACAGTTTCACTTGTAGATAAAAAAGCTGGCTGAGCTGCTCGCTGAGGTTCTGGAGGCGGGGAGACTTCATTATGAGAAATTAAATCTGTCAGGCTTTTTTCACGAAGGCCGTTTCCAAGCTGCTCGCCACAACTTTCCTTTCTCCTCGGCGCCCTGCCCAGCGCGAGGGGTTTAACACTGAAGGGACATCGGTCGCTCTCAAAGCTTCGCGCCGTCGCTCTGAAGGAGCAAAAAGTGTTTTAGGATCTGCTCAAATACAGGCGCTGGAAACGGACCTGAACCAAAGGGACGGCATTTGACATCAGACACTTTATTTTGCAGTCACTGTTTTCTCTCAGAGGTCAAAGGTCGTCCGATGCCTTCTGTGTCCATTGACACCTCCTCTCCATCCGTCACAGTGTGGAGGTGTCTCCTGAGGGACATTAGACAGTCCACAAGAAATGCGTTTTGACTTGACGGGGACGGCGGGAGCAGCCGTAGGCAGGATGATGACGGGAGGAGGAGGTGGTCCCTGCATCATCGGTAGAGTTCCCTCTGGTGACCGAACCTTTGAAGAGCCTGGGTGACGTCTCAGAAAACTCTTATCAGCACCCCCCCACTGTGGCCCCTCTCAGTCCTCGTCCTGTGGAGGGAATGCTCACCTTTGGTCGGTGACCGAGGTTCTTCTCGTGTAGCTGAAGTCTCGGGAAAAGTCCAAAGAGCTGCCAGCTGGACCAGCTGGTGGTGTAACGACCCACCCCCAAGTGCGCATGTTTTCATCCTCAGCGATCAGGTGACATCAGCGGTCCACCCCCGAGCAACCTTCTGCTGCCAGCTGCTGCCAGAGGAGAGTTCTAGAAGTCCTACTCCCTCTGATCAGCGCCAACACAAATCCTTCAACCTGTGGCTGTTTTACTTTGGGTCTTTCTGTTTATCAGCAACAGTTTGACTAAATCCAGGAGGTTCTGGCTGACCCCCCTGACCTCCTCCTCTGGCACACTCCTCCCAACGCATCGGTTTGTTTTCCTCCTCTACGACTGAAGAGACTGAGAACGGATCATCTGGATGTTGTTTCTTCTGCTCAGCCCTTCCTGGAACCCTTGATGAGACTTTGTGCGACTAACTAACCTTCCTCAGCCTGAGCTCAATTAACTGGATCAGGTTTCACTTCCTCTTCTTCTCATTCTTCCTCTAAGGCTCATTACTGACACCCACTGTTGGACTGTGGACCAGGGGAACTGAGGAAGTCGCATGTTCAGCTACATGAGGTCAAAGGTCATCAAAGTTAATAGAATATTTTTCCATGATGAAGAATGAGAATAAATACAACCAACATGGGGTTTAGTGTCTGGTTTACGTCAGCTCCAGAGGATCTCCTAGCTGGATCTGGTTTCCAGCGTTCGCCGTACATCTTCTCCAGCTGAGCGTGAGTCAGCACCTCCATGTGGACGAGCTCAATTACCTCAGGGTCTCCAGGGTGGGTTGGAGCGTGAGGTCCACCGTAATGTAGATGCACCAGATGGTTCTGAGGGGAAAGAGGTCAGGTCCGGATTTACCAGTAGACATAAGTTCCAACCCACAGCTGGACTCTGGGAGATAATAACGCTCAGACATCAGGACGCTGACGCTGCTTCTTGGCGTCAAACTGGGCGAGTCAAGGTCGTTCAGCTCCGGATCAGGTTCTTTTTGAGGCGGGAGCCAACCTTAACAGACTGAATTCAGAAGTAGAGTACAACAGTTTTCTGTTAAGGCCTGTATTTTCATTACTGCTGACCAGATATCATCAGAAAAGTCTCTGCCCAGCAGCAGGGAACCATCTAGATCAGGTCCAGAAGTTTTGTGATGCTAGTCTATGAAGCAACAAAACCAAACTGCGATATTTGGGGTCTATTAACCAGCACTTCACCTGGACCAGCCCTACACCAGGTTACACCTGTAGCCTGTAGAAGGTAGGATCAATCCCATCAAGGATCAGGTTATGCTAGAAAACGTCTCGTCGCCTGTGAGGATGCTGAAGATTGGGCCGAAAGGACAATGATCCCAAGGAGACGTCAAGGTCCAGGAAAGCCTGGTTTCAGAAGACATCTCGAAACATTCTACAGTCACGTGTCTCGAATCCCACACAAAAATCTCCGTGGAGATTTGAAGAAGGAGAATGCAGCAAGTAAACCCAGGAATATTCCAGACCTGGAGGCCTTCATCCATAAGGACAATGGGCTAAGATTCCTCAGGAAGGCTGCCAGAAGCTGGGCTCTGGATTTGCATCACATTACCAGCAGGTCAGAGCAGCGAATGTTCTACAAAGTCCTGGAGACTCTGGAAACACTCAGGAAAAACAGCATTTAGGGTCAGCTTTGTGCATCAGCTTCACGTTACTAATATTCAGTGATGGTGCAGAATGTTTCTCACCAGAAATGTCAAAGCACAACAGAAAACAAACCATCAGATTTATGTCCACACATTCTATCCCTGTCGTGGTCACCTTTAGTTTCAGCAAACGCTGGAACTGTTCCCATCTTTGCTTCGTGTTCAGGAGTGGTGAGAACCTCCTGCTAGAAGCTCCTGCAGGAACCACACAGGGAGGCGTGAGGGGAAAGTTACACATTTGTCACACACATACATACTGTAGCAACAAGACCTGCAGTTCTGGAGATGTTCTGATCCACTTGTCTAGCCAGCACATTTTGATAAAGATGCTCATTCCCCTTGACCTTTTTTTTTTTTACTGCTTTTAACATCAACTCAGGACAAAATGTTCACCTGTTGCCAAACAGAGCCCAACCAATGACAGGTAACCGTGGTAACCAGGTTATCAATGGCATTCACGTCACGTGTCCGTGGTTATAATGTAATGGCTAATCGGTGTAACTGTCAAAAATATGTCATAAAATCTGTTTAGTCAGGCAATTCTTTACCAAATTTTCTCACCACCATCACTCGTATCTGCTTCCTGTCGAAGAGAGAGGGACATTTCTTCATGCTGGGGGTCTCAACTCCAAACAGGATAACGTGAGTGAACCTGAGCCACAATGAAGATCTGAGAAAGAGTCATGGAAGCTAGGTTAGGAGAAGAAGAGACAATCTGTGAGCAACAGGATGGTGTCATGTCAGAAAAGAGCTCTACAGATGAGATGTTTGCTTTGAGAAGACTGATGGAGAAGAACAGTGAAGGTCAGAAGGAGCTGACAGAGGACAGGATTAGAAGGGAGACATCAGAGGGACAGCCCAGGGGAAATGTCCTGGAGAAAAAGTCAGAGAGGACAGATTGAGATGGTTCTGACCCGTGAAGAGGAGGGATAGTGGATCTACTGGTAGAAGGAAGCTGGAGATGGAGCTGCAGGCAGTAGAAGAAGAGGAAGAGCAAAGAGGAGGTTTCTGGATGTGGTGAGAGAGGACATGCAGTTGGTTGATGAGACAGAGGAAGATGCAGAGGACAGTGGGAGAGGGAGACAGAAGATCCACTTTGGAGACCCCTGAAAGGAACAGTTTGAAGAAAATGAAGAAGAAGAAGTCAACTTTATCATCTTCAAACTGAGGACATCTTCATCAAATTCCAGATTTCCTTTTGAGTCCTTTTCTCCTCTTTGTTTTGGCTTTCATGTCTTTGTTCATGTTTTCCGTCCACTGAAGCAGAGCAGGTGAGGTATGAAGAGGTTCTTTGAAAATCTGTGTTCTGACCACAACAAGGTGGGCCTTTAATCCAGGTGTTCGATGACTCTGCACATCAAACAGTACTCCGTCACACACAGCTGCTTCAACACAGATCACACTGTTACCCACGTGGAGCTGGAGGGGGTCACATCAGGACCAACCTCCAGGCAAACAATCATCACATTCTCCCCCCGAGCTTCATCGTCCACTTAGGTCCCCACGATTATATCTAGGGAGTGGGAAATATGAAAATCTAATGTCGGGCTCTCACTACAGGAGAAACGGGTCCATTCCACTCCTCCAGACAAACAGAGGGAAACCTACTCTAGAACTGTGATCCGTCCTGATGCTCGGCCTAAATGATCTGGTAGCCTGGTTCGTTTGTCCCCCTGATCGCGTTTAAACTTGTCTGATATTTGAAATTAAACTCTAGATGATTAGGTCGCTGCTTTTTAAGTGACATCACCATAGAGGGACTTCCTGGCCCAGCTGGCTGTGTTGCCAAGCAACAGGAAACATTTTGGCTATCTACGCTAACATTAGTTAGCATACTAGTGTTGACAGATATCTGGTCGCTCCTCCGGTTCTCACAAAGGACAGACAGCCCATGTTGACGGCATCTCTACAAACATTTCTTCAACAACAGTCTTCTCTTCTAGTTCCCTCCTTCTGACACTACAATGTTGGCGGATCGCTACGACATTTATGGAGCCTGAAAACAAAAAGTTCGGAAAACCAGCTCAAGTGTCCTCTTGAAAACCTCGCTGCTGGAGAAAACTGTGACGACTCAGCGCCACTTTTCAGACGTAAAGAAAACATCTTGAGCGTCCGCCCTTGATCGCGTCCTTCAAGGTAAATTGGTCTCAGAGGAGGGGCCAGACTAAGACCATTTTGAAGACCCCAAAGAATGGCCTAAGAGGTGGTCCAGACCAAGAAGATCCAGTTCAACTTTATTGTCCCAAAAGTTAACATTTTGTCAAATGTCACCGGTCAGACATCTCCGCAAAAATCTCTAAACGAGGTTCCCTTATGTTCCCTTTCAGTATTTTCCTCTCCATATCAGAATCTCTCTATTGGCCATTCATAACAGCACTTAAACTACATAACCCAGGATGCTTTACTCTGATTGTTCTCAGAGAAGAGAAACATTGAATTCAGGCTAACGAGTCGCAACAACGTTGGATTGAGGGGAAAAACCAGACGAATAAATCAAAAAAGTAACGTAGGCCTGCTTCCAAATGGCACAAAGAAGCAGAACAGAGCCGGATGATGACACAGCTCTCCGACACTCAAATACTACTGGGCCAGAAAATGCAGTGCGGGAGCAGCAAGCTAACGTTAGCGCCTGCTAGCAGCGAAGAGCCTGGATGCTATCTCATTCAAGTTGAATCTTCAGACTGTCGGCCAAAGGATCAAGTACAGCACCTTTGCTCTCAGAACATCGGACCCAGTTAAATACACGTCGGAACCTGATTTTTCAGCAATGGGTCACAGTTAAAGTTGTTCAGTCCACAAGGATTTGTAAAGTCTTGGCTGGAGAATGGAAGAAGAACTGCAGATGAGACGACTCAAGAAGCCCTGGACAATTCAGGCCCAGTATTGGTTGATACCGGCTGCCTGATACACCCCCCGACAGATACATAAGGGAAGTACCGGCACTTGTTGTTTTCCACTTAAAGCACTGATTGCTGTTACTCCTGCATTAAAGTCCAGGTCTACGCTACTGCTGTAGATGTTAAAGGCTGTGGTAATCTAACTACTTCATGTAGATTAGCATCAAATGGAAATACTCGAGTAAGTTCCTGAGTAAATGTCTGTAGCTACTGTCCACCCACTGAATCCAGGAGGTGTTAGCTTAGCTTAGCACAGAGACTGGAGGGAATAGAGGAAACTGAGAACAGGCCTCCCTCTCAACGAGCCTCGGTCAGAGTGTTTGATGAATAACCGCGGTGACGGCAAGACCAGTCAGACGTCTTTGAAGCGCGCTGATCACAGACGCTGGAAAACACGGGAGGTCATGAGGTCACGCACACCTGGACTTCCAGCAGTGTTCAACCACAACAAGGTGGTGACTGCAGTCACTTTCCTTCATGACTAAGCAGATATCAAACAGGCTAACATCTGATATGTGTCCGATGACACGACACCCATCAGACAACACTCATTGCCTCTGACATCACTTCCTGTCTCTGCTCCAGCTCCCGTCACTGAGGCTTTCTGTCGGTTATGTTACTGCAGGAGCTTCAGAGGAGATCCCTGATGCATTTTCATATCACCTCCTTCTTTGTTGCTTCCTTTAAGCTCAATTAAGCAGTACATTAGAATCAGCTATTCAAATGTATGCAGAAGAGTTCTGAGTTCTTCCATGACTTTACTGTTTTATTTTCTTTTGGTATTTCAATTTCCAATTTAAGGTAGAAAAATTAAAATTTTGAAACAAAATACTTGTTTTTTCATTTAACGGCCAAAGAGGGATGATACATTTTGAAAAGTGGTTTGAGTTTCATTTTCCAATGTGAATAAGAAAAAAATCAAAATCAATCGATAGAAGAAACGAAAAAAAAGCGAGTGTTTATTTTTCCATATTCAAACTAATCATTTGTGTAAAGTTGGTTTAAGCTAGTTTCTGCAGTTAACCAGATATGATTGGCACAATAAGACGATGACCGACAGATGACTGTATACCGCCGTCTCTTTAATACATAGGAGATAATAATGGTATGAAAACAGATATAAACACTGTTTGTTTCCTTTTAAATCCCCCAAATCCTCTTTAAGCCAAGAGAATCAAACTTAATGCATTTATTGTAGAATCTTTTCTGACTCTCTGACAGTCAGGGCTGCATGATGTCATCATCACTCAGAAGGACTTTTCCATGTTAACGAGGACCGTAAAAGGACTAACCACACATGCAGGACGTGTGTGTTGGGGCTGCCCCGGCGTGTGTGTGTGTGTGTGTGTGTGTGTGTGTGTGTGTGTATTTTTTCCACCTGTAAAATCCTCCAGCAGTGATTAGTCAGCACCGAACGCCCAGCGAGCTGCGGCAGACCTCCAGGAGATGATTCAGCAGATACTCCGGTCTGACGTGGGCTCCACCACCACTAACGCAGTAACTCAAATAAACACACCTACACGTGAAAACACACACAGACGTGAAAACAGGAGAAGTCGCCACCACCAGCGTCGGCAGCGTGTTTGAGCCGGTTTCATTTGGGCATTATCTCCACTCAGACCAGCGGCGGTCCTGTGGTGGCACCAGGAGAACCTGGAATCACTCTGTACATCCTGGCTACAGCCTCGCTGAATGTGAGCAGGAGCCCCATTTCCACACTTTTCCACTTTTTTAGCCTGCTGGAATGTTGCGCCCGTTTTGATGAACAGGGGTCGTACTTGTTCCTCATCTGATCTCCATACCAGCACGAGCAGAGAGCCGACAAAAAGGTAAAAGAACCCACAACTGGGAGATTTAAACGGCAGCCAGAGTGGTCTCGCTACATTCAGGTGTAACGTATCGCTCCGCTCGCTTTATTTACCTTAAAGTCCCAGCATGAATAACCCAAACGGTACCAACGTTATAAAGAGAACGGCCGATCTCCCCAAGCACAAGAGGTGTAACATACACCATAGTGTCGTCTGCGTATAGAGTGATGTCTTACATACGCGCATCTTTAACCATTGCTTTAACGGGCGTACCTCTTAGCTCCTATAAGCTAACTGCTAATAGCTGCTTTTTAAATCTTATGGTTTTCTTGTCATACACAGTCGCTGTTCTGTTCCTGTTGTAGAGGTTATAAACACCTCAGGAACCTGAACCTTTGATGAAACTGAGTGTCTGGAGAAAATCAATGTGGGTTTACATTTTTAAATTTGCCCAAATTATGCAAATAAGCCAAAGTTCAGGTGACGGGATTCGCGGCAACCAGTAGGAATTTGCAACTACACACAGCTACACATTGACGTATGTGATTACATCTCACAAAAAAATGTATCCCCCAAAATCAGAGAATATGAAAATTTCTTCAAATTGGGGAGACAGCACAACATCTAGGAACTCGTTACTTTGTAAGGAGCAAAACAGGGACAGTAAACGTTGCTTTATGTGCAGATGTTTGCGTGTTATACATTGCATTGGCTTGAGGCTGGCATGCTATCTATAAATAGCCTGCCAGCAACCCAAAGTTGTGGAGGGCAAGCTAATACATGTATGTATGTATGCACGCATGTATTTATCGACATACATACATACATACATACATACATACATACATACATACATACATACATACATACATACATAGCGAGCGTACGTACGTACGTATGTATGTATGTATGTATGTAGTTTCAGCGGGAGAAGAAACTTCCTTCTGTTTGTTTGGGACTAAACAAAAAATACATTAAAATTTCAATTCAGAATCCCTTTTTTGCTTTATTAAGCATTTTTTGGGGATACTGTCTGGGCCCGTCCAGCTGAGAACCGGTTGTGCTTGTGCTGCTCAGCTCTAGTTGTGAACGTGTTAAAGAGCGGAGCCTCCTGCTCTGTCGACGCTCCCTGGATGAAGGAAGGTCGAATTGAAGTGAATTCAGCAGGAAGTTCAGTGCACTAGGGATATGAAGAAAAGTTCTGCCCCTCAACGGCGAGCTCAGCCACGGGGGGAAAATCCAAATTGGATTTAAAACCTCAAACATTGTAGGAGTCCATTAAGTGGTTCTCCATTTAACGCTTCGTGTAGGAGAGTCTGACGCCACAGGGAGGAGAGGGAGCCATCACAGGGTGGAGAGGGAGCCATCACAGGGTGGAGAGGGAGCCATCACAGGGTGGAGAGGGAGCCATCACAGGGTGGAGAGGGCGCCATCACAGGGTGGAGAGGGAGCCATCACAGCGTGGAGAGGGACCCATCACAGGGTGGAGAGGGAGCCATCACAGGGTGGAGAGGGATGCGTCCCGTCTTATGCACACAGATCTGTAGTGTGGCCACCAGGCCAGTAGGGGTCAGTGTAACTTCCACACCGTAGAGGAAACACCAAGTGCCGCACAAACAAGACGGTCCAGTTCAGTTTTCTGCTGTTCCTTCAGCACATAGCTATAGAGTGAGAACGGTTGGGTGGCACCATGTCGTCACATTCTTCCATGTTCTGTAACCTCTTATCCCGGTCAGGATCATGAGCGGACTGGAGCCTCTCACAGCTGACAATGGGCGAGAGGCAACTAACCAACCACAAAGAACAAAAAGAAATCTGAGTTCCCACCTACAGCAAACATTTCTCCGGTCTTACATGTTGTTGTACTTTGGGAGGAAACTGGACATTGGAGGGAACTCACGTAAAAATGGGAAGAACATTCCAAAAGACATTGGGGGGTACGGACAAGACCCTTCTCGCTGTAAGGCAATAGTTCCAACCATTATAACACTGTGCTGCCTTAAACCACGATACCACTTCAATGATGTGCCTCCATCTGGGTCGGTCTGGGCACATCTCCTTCAGCTCCGTTGTCATAGTTGGCCACCAGGTTGTTTTAGGCTGGCCTTGATTGTGTTCTCCTGACAGAGACCAACTCAAAGCTTTCTCAGGTACGATATGGACACTGTAGATGTCCACCTACAGGCAGCAAAGACTGGCAGGTATTTGGTTCCAGTCCAATCTGAGGACATGCCACAGCCGTCGTTGGCCTCGGTTCTTCATCTATAGCGCCATACTTCTATTCTTGGTCTTCCTGTGGGGTCCCTCCTTAGAGGTATTGTCAGGGCTGAAGACTGGGGTATGTGAGGTCAGACTCCACAAACACAGCCACTCTCTTGGAGGTAAAAATTAACCGTACCTCCACTAACGATCCTGATTTTAAAACTGCTGTGGGACCAAACTGCACAAAACAAAAAGCCGTCACATTTCCAGCTGAAGTCTTTTTCCTACCAGAGGTTCGTACATTTACAGCCAGGCCTTCAGAGAAACATGCAAGTTTTTAGTTCAGCAGGCTGACAGCGTGTCCTCAGCTCGTCCTTCCATTCGCTGTCACAAGACTCTTCAGAAGTGGTCCGGTAGCTTTTACAGTAATGCATAATGTAAACGAGGCAGCTTTCTGAGTCAAAGCAGCTGCTCCAGAGGCCTCTCCGCCCCATACGGCTTCATTTAAACATGTGTCCTGCCACCATCATAAAAAGCCCTCATGCATTATGTAGTTGAACTGTTTTGGGACATCATCCTCCTGCGGTTTGACTTTTATGTGCCTGTACCTCATTCCTGTATCGGGCGGAGGGGCTCTGAGAGCGGAGAGTAAACGGCAGAGTGAGGGCGAGATGATGGGATTAAAAGTAGATCAATGTGGGTGTTCTCCTCCTCAGGCTGGGCTACGGTACGTTCTGAAAGGACGGTTGGAAACTTTCCAGAACGCTTCGTTTCTGATGGGTGTTCATACTGAGGACTTCAACCAGCCCTTAATGGACAACTTTAAAACATGGCAGGAAAAGACCACCTCTCCACGACTAGCTTTTACATAAAGGACTCGCAGATGTCCACCCGTACACAACAAGGACTCACAAGTCTCCACCTAGAAGTGATAAGGACTAGAAGGACATGCAGGTTTTCGGGTTGGTGAACAGAGGCGGTACTCGACCAGAAGAACAGCTCATTGATTCTTCTTCCCTGCGTCTCTGGCTTCAGCTGGGTCAGGGATTATGGAATTGTTGAGGAAGGAGAATCAGGTCAGGCTGTCTTTGCAAAACTAAAACATGTAATCCCAGAAAATCTGAGTTAATATTGATGGTTCATATCACATATCAAACGGGAGAGCGAGACATTCCACAGGACCGGAGACTCAGGTTCACTTCAGTTCGCGGTGTGAACTCATATGTGCCGCGCCTTCAGGCTGCAGGATGGAAAAAAGTCTTTCATATTCAAATCCAGCCTACAGCGAATCTCTCTTTCCCCATCAGAGTTTATTCCCCTTCCTTTTATCCCTCTTTTTCTCCCTTTTGTCCTCCTTTCACCACCTCTGCTCATCCCCATCTCTCATAGAATCTGTCTTCCCATCAGTCTTTGCCTCTCCTCTCATTATGTATGTGGGTCGGATGGCCGCGTTAAATGTAAATGTCCCTCATGCATAGCAGAGCAGGCCTCCTTCAGAAACACAGGAACGGAACGAGGAATGAAATTAAACACCTCCAGCCTCTTCAGATGACTCGTGTCCCGCTGTGACCCGGCGGAGGCTGAGCCGCCGCCGGTGAACTCATTGAAAAGGTTCGCCGGCTTTAATGAAGGAGCGCAGAGGCGGTCGGGTGGGCGGGGTCACACAGGTACGCATTGGTATGAGTGACACCTCAGGGATCTACCGCTCATGGAATCGATGAGGAAAATATGTTCAAACTTTGCAGGTCTCTGATTGGCTGGCAGGAGTTTTACATACGGACCACACAGGAAAGTTTAAGTCGTATTTCTAGGGATGTTCTGAAGCCAACTATTGGACTTTTCCATTTGATCCGGACTAAAACAAGCTTGAAGGTTGAAACGTCCTCAAAACGGGACGCTGGTCCGACAAAAAGATATGGTCTCATCCGGATCAAAGCATAACTTGGTTTGGTTTATTTACAGTGTGAAAGCAACACCTTTGTTCAACCAGAAGAAGAAGAAAACTAAAATGGATACATTTCCTGTGAGTGTAGGAGACATGAAGGAGCAGCAGCTCTATTCTGAGCTCTGCACCTTATCTCTCCGGCCTCCCGATGAAGTGGTTCATCACCTGATCAGGACCTCCTGGACGCCTCCCTTTGGAGGACTTCCAGCAGGTACAACTGGGAAGAGAACCCAGAACTCTCTGGACTGTATATCTCAGCTAGCTTGGGAATGCCCCTGGATACCCCAGGATGAGCTGAAGAGTGTTGCTGGGGAGATGGACGTCTGGTATGCTCTTCTTAGGCTGCTTCCATCCGAACCTGGATAAAAGGAAGGACATGGATGATGGCATGATGTTGGATGGGTGGATGATGGATGGGTCACCTATGAAGGAGATGATCTACAGATTCTAGGAACCTTCTAACCACATTCCCTCATTAATAAAAGCGGCGCCAATAACTCATTAATGACCCTGTAAATAACGGCGAGGACTCACTTCCTGTTTCGATCTGGAGCTGATGACAGGCTCTGTGTTTTGGCCAGTAGTTGAAACAGAGTTTTGATGGAAAGCAGCACTGACTCATCACAGATCACAGGTTCGATGCCCACTCAGTGAACCAGAAGCTCCTCTGACAGAATCGCCAGCTGCTGTGAGTCATCGCTGCACGCCCGAGGACGACGGACTCCAGGAAGAATCTGATATTCTGCAGAGCGTTCTCCTCCCTCCTCTGAATCTCAATGAGGTTCCTGCGCTCCAGCGCGAGGAGCGTGCGACCCGAGGTGACCGCCGCCTCGTCTCTCTGCTGCCGCAGGTTTTACCACCGAGTCATCATGAGGGCGATGGAGCGGAGCAACGGCAAACGATGGGGTCGTTTAAAGCCCGTGTGAGTTCTGACAGGGAAAATCAGCTTTTAGGAACAGTATTTAGATTTAGATTGTAATAATCTATTTTGATACGTTCCCACCAAATGTGGCGTTGCCAGTATTTATACACGCTATTGGTTTTCCATCATGACTGTGACTGAACTCTTAAAAGAGGATCTCCTCGCTGGTAACGCACAAATAAATTTACTATGACGGACTTTAAAATTGAAGTTTAAAATACTTAAATTCTTTAATGTATTTTATATTACCTAATGTGTTTTTTTTACAGTGTGTTATATCTGTTTTGAAATGCTGCTGGAATGAGATGGGTTTTGGAGATCAGGTTTTGGGGGTGTGGCTTACCTGGTCAGAAGCCCACTGAGACCGGTTGAGGGGGGAGATGGACGGCAGGTCTTGGACCGACAGGCGTCACCTTTCTCCTACCTGCAGCACAGCGACTTAAACCTCGCCACTTTGCGCTTGGACCACCAGAACCTGGAGGCTGAAACAGGCGGCCCGTCGGGCCACCGGGGTCGTGCCGCCGTCACGCCTAGAAGTTTAAACTTTGCCAAGAAATACATGAGCTGCAAGGGTTTCAGTGTTCAGATCCCGCAGACGTCACACGGACAGAAGGAGGAGGGGCTTCTGAGTGACATGTCGGCGTTCGGCTGCGGTCTTGTTTTGAAGAAGTGGAAGAAAAAACATTGGTGTTGACACAAACTCATTTGTGTGAGATATTCTTTTCTAACGACCAGCGATCAGATTCTGCAGAAATGATATGGATTCCAGTTCTTTGTGTGGATCTGAACCCAGAACTTTCTGGCAGACAGGTACAAGTCCTCCCCCCACCCTGACCAGATCTCCAGAGGAGATAACGGCGCCGGATGGAGAGAGCCGGTCAGCCAGCAGGTGTTTCAGTATGACGGCGATGTTCATCCTGATGATTTGTAAAGCCATCGTCGTCAAAAAGGACATTTCCTGCTGGACCCATGAGCAGAACTTTTCCCTGGATGGGTTTGCAGAGGAGCAAGAGCCGGTCATCTTTAAAACGTCTCACTCTATAAGCTGAGATTAAATCTGCTGATCAGAGCGCCGGCTGGTGAAGTCATGTGAGGACGTACGTGATATCATCTTCCTCCTCTTTCCTCAATCTACATCAGTCCCCAGATGAACTCTGGGTAAATTTACGTCAGAGTGGCCGGGGCGGCGGAGTCACCTGAATGTGAATGTTCAGCGGATTGCAGAGCGATGATGAGGAGAGGCTCCAGTGGGGAGGAGGAGCTCTGTACAAACAGACGGCGTGTCCTCAGCAAGGTCACCGAAACCCGCCAGAAACTTGGAACAGAACCGGGTCCCCATGAAAAGAATTTACAGTATTTAGAACGTAAGACGTCAATGATGGAGAAGAAATACTGTAAAGGAGCAGCAGCCAAGCAGCAGCGCACCTCAGGGGGAGAACAAGACATCTTCATCCGTTGGCAGCACAAACATTTGGTTATGGGTTTGTTTGTTTGTTTGTTTGTTTGTTTGTTTGTTTACTGTGTTAACTCGGCTCAACCTGTTGTGCAGTCATGTGACTTCATACCACACATAAACTTCAGAACCACTCCAACACACCGAGCTGCAGGAGAGCAAAGTTCGCCGCTGACACTCGTGGACCGGCGTGTTCACGTTGCCGCGGTGACACCTGAGGTCAGGATGAGCGGCGGCGCAAATAAAAAAAAATTTTGGGTGTGGGGGTTAAAGACGGTTAGAAATGTGGAATGACTCAGAAATGATGAAGACTACTAGATGAAACGTTTTGAAAGTCGTCTGGTTGTTTTTATTTTCTGCCTCGACTTCCTCTCCTTTCTCATTATCGCTCCTTCTTCTCTCTTCATCAATGACTCTCTTTTATCTTCTCTCCTTCTCTTCGTCCTCCTCCTCCTCCTCCTCCTGCGAGTAGGGGTTTGATGTTTGGAGGCCGGTTCAGGTGAATTCAGCGCTTCTTTGTTTTCCTGCTGTAAACTTTCATCTTCTGCCCCCATTAAACTTTGGAGCAACTCAACCTAGAAATGCATCCACCTGATTGGCTGGCGGGGCGACGGACCCTGATGCTCATGCTATAAAGTCGGAAGGAAACATCTCTCCCTCTCTCCTCTCCCCGGATAACCTTCATCCTCTGGAGAGCGCCTGTAAATGGAGCCTATATTTCTGTGGGGGGGGGGTTACTGCGGAGTGGAGTCAGCTCAGGACACACCTGGAGCCAAAGTTAACCTGAACCTCCACAAACTCGTCCTCGAGAAGGCGCCGCTAAGATGCCCATCAGGAGGAAAACCAGACATCAAAATTGCAACGAGGAAGAGCAGATTAAACTTTCTCTGCCCTTCCTTGGGTTCTAGGGCACAACGACCAAAGTAGAAGGTTAAAGGTGAAGCTGCTCAGAAGGATAAATACGTTCTTCTAAACAAAGGAAACGTACTCCAAGTGAAGCATTTTTGACTTTTTTCTGTCTTCGCTCAAAATTGGAGTCGATTGTGTTTATTACCAAACACAACCACAGAGGGGTCAAAGGTCAGTGTGCTTCTAGTGCCGGTCCCAAGCCCGGATAAATGGGAAAGTTCTGTCAGGAAGAACATCCGACGTAAAACCTATAATAAATCAATATGCGGAACACGAAAAGGGGTCGGTCGGGGCCCGGGTTAACAACGGCCGATACTGGTACTGTTAACCAGCAGGGTGCCGGCAGAAACTTTGGAACTGTTGATGGAAGAAGAAGACTGAGGGGGGACAGCGAGAGACAAGGCAGCAGTAGGAACTTTAAATGTTGGCACACTGACAAGAGAAGGTGGAGAACCAGCTGATATGATGGACAGAAGGAAAGTAGAGATACTGCGTGTCAAAGAGACCAGGTGGAAAGGCAGCAAGGCTAGCAGCATTGGAGGAGGGTGCAAAGTGTTCCATCATGGAGTTGACGGGAGGAGAAATGGGGTAGGGGGGATTCTGAGGGAGGAGTATGTGAAGAGAGTCCTCCTCTCCTCCTGCAGATCAAAGAGGAATAAAAAATATGTGCCTTCCTATCTTCTCTAAGAGGCACGGCCTTCACCTCTCACCTTCACCTCATCTATCTCTCTGCTGTCGTTCCTCCTCCACCCAGCCAACAGATGCTTCTGTTTTCACCTCCTCCTCCTCTTGACCTCCTCGCCGTTCATCCGTAATCCTTCTTATGTTTCGTCAACATTCACTTTCCTTCTTCCTTTCCTCTCCTACTGTCCTTTCCTAACTCCTCATTTCCTCCCTCTCGAGTCCTCTCCTATCAAGCCATTTTTTCTTATTCTCTTCTTTTTTGGTCTTCGTCCAAATTTCCCAACCAGTGTCTTCCCCTTCCTCTCTCATTTCCTCTTCTCATCCCTTCTTTTTTCTTCTCTAATGCTCATTTGCTTTCCTGTTATTATTCCCCTCAGTTTCCTATCCTTGTTTCCTTCAGCTGTTCCTCCTACTCCTTCCCTCTTCTCCCAATTCCATTTTCTATCCTTGCCTCTGAGCAGACCTCTGAAGGTTCTGCTGTGGTCTCCGGTACAAAAATGTCAGCAGCAGACCCTTTAAGTCCTTGAAGCTGTGAGGTGGATCCTCCACGAATCGGACTTGTTGGTCAGACGCTGAACTGGACTGAGATCTGGAGAACCAAGTTTCAAGTCAGCACCTTGTTGTGTTCCTCAAAAATTCCTGCAGTGAGTCAGAGAGCATCACCGTGCTGGAAGAGGCCCCTGTCAGAGGAAAATCCACATGAAGGTATGGCCCAAGCTTTCCCAGCAGAACATGGTCCAAAGCATCAACCTGACTTCTTCCCATAATGCATCATGATACCGTCTCCTCTCTAGCCGTCCACATGATGTAAAAGAAAATCTGATCCATTAGACCAGACCACCTTCTTCCATCGCTCCATGGTCCAGGTCTGATGCTGACATTTCCATTGTGGGACAGTATGTATATACCCCACCCACTGACAGGTAACCATAGTAGCCAGGTCATATATCCCACCCACTGACAGGTAACCATAGTAACCAGGTCATATATCCCACCCACTGACAGGTAACCATAGTAACCAGGTCATATATCCCACCCA
>VRLP01006192.1:7500-30453 GCA_009660295.1 Lophius piscatorius | reverse complement strand
TAAAGGATGTAAAGGTTTGGGAACCACTGATGACATAAAAGATGTAAAGGTTTGGGAACCACTGATGAGGTAAAGGATGTAAAGGTTTGGGAACCACTGATGACATAAAAGATGTAAAGGTTTGGGAACCACCGATGAGGTAAAGGATGTAAAGGTTTGGGAACCACTGATGAGGTAAAGGATGTAAAGGTTTGGGAACCACCGATGAGGTAAAGGATGTAAAGGTTTGGGAACCACCGATGAGGTAAAGGATGTAAAGGTTCGGGAACCACTGATGACATAAAAGATGTAAAGGTTTGGGAACCACCGATGAGGTAAAGGATGTAAAGGTTTGGGAACCACCGATGAGGTAAAGGATGTAAAGGTTTGGGAACCACTGATGACATAAAAGATGTAAAGGTTTGGGAACCACTGGCTTAGAGTTTGTCTTTTTGAGATGTTCTTAGTTATCCTCTCAACAGCGATGGATAAATCTCTGAAAAGGAATAACGCAGACCCCGAACTGGACCTGGAACAAAATTCCAATTCCAACCCGGACAAAGAATGAGTGGTGGTCGATGAGCTCCGGGCGATACAGTGAAGTTCTCTTTCGTTTGGAGAAACAGAGAGAGACTGAGGAAGAGGCTGTTGAGGAAGAGCTTGGTGTCGGCCTTTTTTTTCAATTCCTGCCAGAATATCATCTTTGTGTTCGTCTCAACAGAGCCCGGCTTCACACCGAGTGAGTAAAAACAAACCCAGAGACTAAATCCTCGTGTTATAAACTGCTTTAGGCCACAATGTCTCATTTCGTAACTTTTCTTGGTTGGTGGTGGGCCTCGGGATTTTTTTTTAAGGTAAAAAAATGTGCCTTGGCTTTAAAAAAAAAAGGTTGAAAAATACTGAACTAGACGATTCATGCAGACGGCGAGACCACACACATCCTGTTTGTAGTGAGGGTTCCACAGCTGAGAATCCACAGACGCCAGATCTCACAGAAACCCACGTGACCAAACGGGACTTCAGGAGAAAAACAAACATGGAGGACGATGGACGTCCTCGTCGGTCCTATCGTGATTTATCTTGCGTGGCGCGTTATAAAGACACTTGTGGCTTTATATCCTTTAGCGTGTAGCTAGCTTATGCGGCATCAACTTCTCTTGAAGCATTTTGCGAAGCTCCCTGGTATTTCCTGCAGACATATAGATTAGAGCATCATCAACGTATATAGTTATTTTTCGCATCATTCGATAGATACAGCTCATCAGTTGTAAATAGTGAAGACAAGAAAGTCTCTAGACAGTTTCCCTGTGGGATTCTGTGTGGGTGTCCTGTGTGGAAGTTCTAAGGCCGAGCCGAAGTCTAACAGGATAGAGCAAAACGGTTCTGTGTTGTAATGGTTGGTGCTGTCGCCTCTCAGCAGGAGGTCTCTGGGGTCCGGCTTCCCCCCCAAAAAACAAAGCAGAGTCTCTTTGTGTCTCGTTTGTACGTTTGGGTTCTGCGATGAGCCTCATAAGTGAAGGTTCTGGATCCAATCCTACTCTTAGAGACTCTATGGGGGTCCAACTTATTGAATAGGGCTTTCCCATTATCAAAGAAAATTGAATCCTTCTCTTTGACCAGTGGTGTCCCCCAGGGCTCTGTCCTTGGCCCCTTACTCTTCAGCACATAAATGCTCACAACTCAAACCGAACCGTTAAGAACCGGTCCGGTTCTAATCCGGTGAGAAGCGTTAAATTCTGATACTGAAACCAGACACAAACCCCGAAACCTCCAATAAGCTCAGATTGTTTTTGTTTTTTCTTTTCTTATCTGACTCTGTGCGACTGCAGCAGGTCATCACTTCAGCACAGCGCTTCGAAAATTGGCTGTCGGCGCCGTCCCACGTTATTAACTGCACTTCCTCGAAGCGACCCCGCAAGGGACGCCGCCGCCGCCGCCGCAGTCCAATCCAAACATCGGCGCCTCTAATTAAGCATGGCAACAGACGTGCGAAGTAATTAATCGCTGTAAAGGTCCGGGAGAAGATCAGCAGCAGCTTCTGGCCCAAAACGGAGGGGAAAGAAACAACTTCTCTTCTCCAGAATCATATTAACTCTTTGTGTTTCAGAAAAACCACAAAGGGCCTAAATAGAATTATTGATTAAACTGGACCTAAAATATTTACTTGAATCTTAAACTATATAAACTTCTACACAAATCTCCACCCCAGTTTATAATGTTCTAGTTTTTAGAATAAGGAACGATTAACTAATCCTAAGCTGTCGAGGGTATATCCCTGTAAAACCCCCAAACCCCTGCGTTGCACAAACAGTCTCCCTGATTGGACTCGTCAAATTAAATCTGAAGCTATTTCGGAAAAACAGTGTTTTTCCTTAAAAAAAAAAAGCGCCACCTAGTGAGTAAAATACAGTTTGAACTATCAGATTAAAGATTATATAAACATGATCTCCTACAGTCCAATCATTTGCCCAAAAACTTTGGGCCAATTTTGAACAACGGTTAGGAAGTTACATTCGAAAATGTTTGAAGATAAAGCTCCCCCTAGTGTCAGTAATATATAACAAAAGGTTCCCGAAATCAATACAGTTCTTCCTTGAGCTGAGGTCTATGTGGGTAGAAAATTTCAAAATGATCCATGAAATAGTAGTTGAGTTGTCGGGTCAAAACAAAAGATCTGTGGCGGCTCCCTAATTTCCACGACTTTTTCGCGAGATATAATTATCTGAAGAAAAAATTTGTTCATCTCAACTGTATGTTATTTTCTTCCAGACGTAGAACTTTGTGTTGACTTCAAAATTCAAAAATCTCATTTTCCATGAAATTTAGTCTTGGACGAGTGGACTGGAAGTGATACGATAAAGTTTCCTCTTTTATTTTTCTTATTTTCACGATGTTTGCGTTCAGCTGCGGGTACCACTTCACAAAAAGACCCCCCTTATTAAGGATTAATGAATGGCTTGTACGTAGTTTTACTAATTAAGTAGTAAATACTTTACAAATCATTAATAAGCTGCTATAACTCATTAGAAATATAGAGTTTCAGAAACCTGAGGCTTGCCAAATAGTGAGCCCACTCATCTATTCAGCTAACGTGATCTTGCCAAATAGTGACCCGCTCTGATAAATTGATTGAATAATGTTATAAACTGTTTATTAACGTTAACTAACTACTTATAAAGTGTTCATGGCCTAATTTATAACCAAAGTATAAACCAGGTAGCTTTACCGTAAAGTTGTGCCCAACTGTGTGATTTTTGATTTCATTTAATTAATATGTTTCTTTTAATGTCTTTATAATTATTTTTGGGCCGACCTCCTTTCTTTGGGTTTAATAAATAATGTCTGGTCTTCCGTACATCCATTCTTCCCGAGAGCAAATGACTTGAATTAAATTAAGTTGGACCTAATTCTAATTAACTTACTTGAATCGACATTATAATAAATTATAATTAACCAACCAAAGGGCGTTAAGTTAGACCAACTTAATTGTTTAACCCTTTAATGCCATCAGCAAGAAAAAAAAACTATAGAAAAATGATTTTCTGGCATGTTTTATCCATATTTGCCATAAAATTAAAAAAAAAATTTTTTTTGTCATGAATGTTTTTAAGACCGTAAAAACAATATTTTACTTTGAAAATTTGTATTTCATCTTAATTGTTGATTTTAATTGGATGAAATCAAACTCTTGGTAAAGCGTGTTTTAAAAAGTCTATTAAGCCTCATTAGAAAATATATTTTTGGTTACATAATTGTATTTGGTGAGTCGTCACATGACAAAAACAAAACGCCTGTGGTGTCCCTCAGGGCGTCGTCCTTGGCCCCCGTACAAGCTGCGACATTATTCATATTATAAACAGTTTAAGTGACTCAAAAAAGAGCTCAACCAATCAATCACTTCAGCGGGACGTTAAAGGGCTTATAGGAAGAAAGAAACACATTTAATCATTTTCTTTTTTTATATTGTTTTTATAGTTCCATCAGTGATTTATTTTTTCATTGTTTTGGAGTGTAAACATCTGGGAACAGTCCTGAGTTGCTGCAGGCATTCATCGAGGCGCTGTGTTGCGTTTGTGGTTTGCGGGGTGTTGTCCGGGTTCGTTTGTAGAAGCGGAGTGCAGCTTCTATCTATTTCTGTTCTATTATATTGTTTTTGGCGTTTTTTAACATTTAAAAAAAAAGAGAAAAAGCGCCGCTGTCAAACGACTGGCGCCCCTTCGCCTTTTAAAAAAAGAAAAAAACAGGCTCGGACTTGCAAAATATGTAATTACCGAAGTTTACTCTCTTAACAGCAAAGTTTCCAGTCTGAGATGGGTCGGATCAGAACTCTGGGTGTGAAGGGCTTGGAGGATATCAGGATCTGTGAGCGGTGATTCATTCGCTCACCTGAAGGCTTTAAATCATTTAAATGTCAGCGATGTTCTTTTTTTTCCACTTCCCAGCCTGCCGATCCAGAGAAGAAGTTGGTCCAAACATAAGATCTCCAAAACTTTATTTAAAAATGTGATTAAATGAACATAAAACTTTTAATTTATGAAGTTCTGTAAGTGTTTATGGTGTCCAGGTAACCGTGGCGACGCGAGGGCCACAAACTGTTTCAATGCCACGCAAAGTTTTTTCTTTCAACTCTGACTTCCTGTTGAATGTAGAGATTAATACCATTCACACGTATTATAAAAAAATAAAAATAATGGAATACGTCTTCCCAGAAAATAACAAGCTGACAGATTTACAAATGAGTCGTAAATAACAATAAAGACAAATAAAGAAACTTAAAATCATCACGTAACAGCAAATGACAGTGACACATTTGTGTTTAGGTCATAACTCTATATAAAACTATACTTAGGATCATTTCCAAAATTCAGACTCAGATGCGAGGAAGAACTGGAGTGATTTTGAGGGTTGTATAGTTCGGACACTAGGGGGAAGTTTTCTGCAGAATTTTCAGGCCATCATTTCTCAACCGATTGAGTTGTCTTGCATAAGTTGTGATTTATTCCAGTAGTTCATCCTTTTTCTCACTAGGGGGAGCTTTTGTGTCTTTTTTTTTAACGAAAAACTCATGTTTTCTCAACATAACTCAAAAAATATTTCATTGGTCATTTTCAAATTTCATACTTAAATAGCCTTAGTGCGAGGAAGAACAGGATTGATTTGGGGAAAGTGCAGTTGTATATTTCTGACACTAGGGGGAGCTTTATCACCAGACTTTTTTAGGCCATAATGTCTCAACGGTAAGAACTTGGTGCCTTTGATTGGACTCCAGAACATCTGTCACGCACACGTTGTGATTTACTCTAGCAGTTCATCTTTTTACTCACTAGGGGGATTGGGGTTTTTTTTTGGTTTTTTTTATGAAAAACCCACTGCATTGATCATTTTTAAAATTTTAAATTAACACATTTTTTAGGGCCATACATTTCCAAGCATTGGTCCGATTTTGTCCACATTTTCGACTCGAGGAAATCTTTCTTGTATTTATTATATTTTACTCTGAAGTTTCACATTTTACTCAGTTTTTTTTTTTCTTTCCTTTTTTAATTTTTTTTACAAAAAACACTTGCGTTCTAGTAAAACCTCAAAAACTTCAATGGATCATTTTCAAACTTTATACCCCAATAGACTTGAACTGCATCGATTTGGGATAAGTCGGTCGTACATTTCTGACACTAGGGGGAGCTTTTTCTCCGTTGGTCTGATTTGGTCCAAATTTGGTGCATATGAATCACCTGGATTCACCTCTACCTTGTTTATATCTATCTTGTTTAAATCTACCTTGTTTAAATCTATCTTGTTTATATCTACCTTGTTTATATCATATTTTGTTGTTGATTAGCGTTTAAAATGAAAAATGAACATTTTTCGGCATTTTCGGTTCTTTCGTCGGTGAGGCTCAAATATTGGTGATGAATATTTGGCGAATTTTCCTTATATAAAAATAAGCTTCAATCTGGAAGTGGATGCGGCTAAATTTCACGCGCTGGTCCTTTAAGTGAACTGGAGGAGGGGGGGCCGGCGAGAAGCCGAAGCCCCTCAGAGGTTTCAGCGCGGCACTGCTCTGGAAATAATTTCTCTCTGCTGGTATTTCACACCAGCCGGGGAATGTCGGAGCAGGCCCGGCAGTCGAACCGGAGCATGATTGATATCTGCTTGTTTGACTCTGTCCCTGCACCCAAAGGGCGAGGCAGCACAATGAGCTTCTTCTTCTCCTTCGTCTTCGTCTTCGTCTCGACGCCGACTCCCACGCTGCAATTCCTCTCCGCTGAGCGCCTCGACACACCTTGATGACTGGATTGATGAGTCGTTTGAGTTGCCCTGCGTGATTTAGGGCGACATTCTCCGACCGTAGGGCTGCAGGTGGAGCAGCGGCTCAAACTCAGAGGGTTTGACTCCGCCTTCATCCTGCAGAAAGGGTGCAGCAAAGAAGAGCAGGCCGCCTGCACCGCCTGAAACGTCTGGGAGGTTATTGTGTCGTCGCCGCCGCCGCAAATCTTTCATGTCGGCGCCATAACTCAGAAACTGTTGCAGGGATCTTTATTTAAATTTATAGGGACATAGATGTCAGTGAGAGGAAGAACTGGATTGATTTTGGGAAAGGTGGATTTTACATTTCCAACACTAGGGGGATCTTTAACGCAACAGTTTGTCCGATTTGGTCCAACTTTGATGCCAATGAATGGACCCGAGGAAATCTATCTATCAGATGTCGTACTTTACTCCTGTAGTTCCTATTTTACTCACTAGGGGGAAAAATACCCAACCGTTTTCTGTGCAGAACTATGAAAATATTTCATGGATCGCTTTCAAATTTTAGAGCCACATTGGCGTTAGTGCGAGGAAGAACTGTACTGATTTTGGAAATATTCACTTGTAAAGTATGACCACTTGGGGGCGCTTTATCGCCAAAAGGTTTTAAGCCATTATTTTTGCAACTGTTAGTCTTTTTTTAGTTTTTTTTTGGTTTATAAAAGAAAAGCAGGTCAGAATCTCAGGAATGGAGAAAGTAAGAAGAGATGACCTTGAAAAGCCCGACATCTTACCGTGATTCATTTTCTGGTCGAGATATCTCGATGCGTACGATAAAAGACAAAATCGGGAAAAAGAAACATTTCATGACAAGAGTGTTAAAACTTAAAGACCTATTTTATCTTAAGATGCTTAAATGTCCGTCATTTCTTATTTCAAGAATATGATGGTCTTAAAGGTCCGCCGTGTAAAATTTAACGGTATCTCTTTGAATAAAGTGTTTTTTGAGTGAACGAGATGAAGGTAAAACCTTTTTTCTTGTTTTTTTTATCTCCATGGGAGCGAGTCCGAACTATCGCACGGATGCCGCCATGTTCGTACTTCTTTAATGTATTTCTGTGGCTATTCCTGATTTTGTTATATCTAGGCACAAAGAACTCAAACCCAGTTGATCCACCTGTTTCCAGGCCCGTGTCTGACCCGTTCTCCGCGGTACCATGGCCTCCCGCTCTCTGACGCTCTACGGGTTTTCTGACAGGAAGCCCTGAAGGCTAATTCTTCCCATGTGTGAGGGGCGACAGGTAAAGCTCCAGAGTCGGACCGGGTCCATCTTTGAACAGCGGTAGTCAATCGGGTCAGTAGATCCAGTGGGATTGAAACCTAATACTTCAGGGGCTTATGGGGGGGGGGGTTCTGACATTAAAACCCCCTCCTCAAAGATCCTTTTTGTCTTGAGTGTTCGCTGAAGACAGAGCAGAGCTAGCGGGCCGCTCCTAGCGCTCAGCCAAGCAGTTGTGAAAACACACGGACTGCGGCGCCGGGGAGCTCGCTGTGCTTTTCTGACCCGAACCCAGAAGCTCTGGCTGAGACCAGGCAGGGGGGGCATGGAGAGGGCAGCAGGGAGGCAGAGGAGTGAAGACGAGGGGTGGAAATTGAGGAAGATTAGCGTCTTCAATGGGGTTTCTGAGGCGGGGCTCAGCGCCTTTATAAGAGGGAGGTCTTGGGTCAAGTAATACCCGGTCCGTCTGGTACTGAGGAACTCCTGTCATAACAAGGTATCGTGAGAATCCAGGGCCCGGTCCTTGGAGGGGCGACCCGCAGGACCGGCAGAGGTAGTTCTCTGTGATAACGGGATAACTTTCAAATGTTACTCCCCCATACACCTTAGTGCGAGGAAGAACTGGGTTGATTTAAGGAAAGTTCTGTTCTGGATTTCTGCCACTAGGGGGAGCTTTACCCATCCAATAACCCATCCAATTTTTTTTTTAATTTTGGGATATTATGGAATCGTCATTCATTCTTGTTAGTGCAAATTCAATCAAATTGAAAACCCACATAGACCTGAGTGTGAGGAAGAACAGGATTAAGTTTCAATGAGGTGCGGATGAATCGACTCCAGGAGGTCCATCGTGTCTACATCCTACTTTACTCTGAAGAGGTTCATATAAACCTGTGTCCCCCAGACTGATTGAGACGGGTCGGGTCCAAGACTGAGGGTCCGGTCCAAGACTGAGGGAGGCGGGTCGGGTCCAAGGACAGAGGAGAGAAGGGAAAGATCCAGGAACAAAGTGATTCATGGGTTCCTCCGTCCAGCTGGATCCTTTATCCACCTCCATCATGTCAGCTCGACTCGGGCCTTATTACTTTGTGGACCGGGCTGTTCGCAGGTGATGGATGATCCTCCACACATGATGGTTCTGACCCGGCTTTGAATCAGTGAATCAGGCCTCCTGTCAACAAATTAATCCATGAGATATGAAAAGAGTGAGTTTGAGGAAGAAACTCAGAAGGTTCAGACAAACAAGAGTGAACATTCTCAACTTCTCTCACCAAAACTGAAAACTACATTTACTGAGGCTCTCTCTCCCTCTCTCTCGCTCTCTCTCGCCCCTCTCTCTCTCTCGCCCCTCTCTCTCTCTCTTTCTCTCTCTCTCTCTCTTTTTCTCTCTCTCACAGTTTCTCTCACCCCTCTCTCTCTCCCTCTCTCATTCTCCATCTCTCTCGCTCTCTCTTTCATTTTCGCTTTCTCACCTATCTTCGTCTGCCCTCTCTCTCGCTCCCTCCCTCTCTCTCTTTCCATCCCTCCCTCTCTCTGTCTCTCTCCAGTCTTCACTCTCTCTGTCTCTCCCTCCCTCTCTCTCTCCTCTTTTCTCTCTCTCTTTCCCTCCCTCCCTCTCTCTCTCCGGTCTTCTCTTTTTCTCTTGTCCCTCCCTCACTCTCTCTTTCCCTCTTTCCCTATCTCCCTCTCTCTCCCTCCCTCTCTCCCTCCCTCTCTCCCCCTCCCTCTCTCTCTCCCTCCCTCCCTCCCTCTCCCTCTCTCCCTCCCTCTCTCTCTCTATCTCCCTCCCTCTCTCTTGACCACACACACACATCTTCCTCCACATCAGCCGCTCCGACTCCAAGTTCTTCCTCCTTGTGATTTTTATTTTCTGTTCATCACTTTTGGAGCCCGGCACCACCTCCATCGACTGACGCCTCCTCCACCCAGCGACTCTGTCGGGTCAAGGCTCCGGCCTTCAGCCGAGCCCCCCCCCCCCCCCCCCCCCCCCCCCCCCCCCCCCCAGCAATCCCTCATCAAGGACAATAAAAGTCTTCTTTGAACCAAAGCCCCCCTCTTTGATTCTACTAGTTTATAAATACACAAAAAAAATCTTTGGACAATTTAACTTCATTTTAAACAGTTATTTATATTATTGTACATCAGTTGTGTCAAATACCACCCAATCAACTTTCATCTTAGACTCCAGACACCCCCACCTCCACCCCAACCCCCACCCCCACCTCCCTGAGAACCATTATTTTACCACATTATAATAATAATAATAATAATAATATTTATGACCCTCTTTGGGTTTCTGTTCGCTGTGAAAGTACGCAACATCCGGTTATGGTGCTTCCCGGTCCGCTCGCTCTCATTGGCTGTTGTGCGTATTCCATCGGTGGTGCCCCGATTAGGAGTCGTAAATATCAAACATGTTTCATATTCGCGATTGAGGAGTCTCCGACTCGATCGCGAATATCGTATCGACACCAAACGCTTGAGAATTATTTGTACAAATAGCCGTTTGTGAAGCTTAGCCTTGAATCAGGCCACGCCCCCCCGGTTCCTGGATGAGAGTCAGGTGAGTGTTGATTGGCAGCCTGCACCTCCAGGATGATACCATAACAGAACACGTCTCACTGTTCTGAGATCCGTTATTTATTCTGATTTTAAAGAAACAATATAAAGTCCTCAACAGGAAAAATGCAGGAAAATTGTATTTTTTTGGATGATATATAATATATATAACACAATATAATACCTCAAACACTCTTAATTTACCATCAAATGACAAGAAAATTGGTCAAGCAAGTTCTTAAACAGTAAAGAATGTTAAAAATTTAATTTAAAGTAAAAAAAAAAAAAAGTTAGATTAGCTCAAACTCGTCTTTGGAAAACTATTTGACCCTTATTCGACTTTTTCTTTAATCCATGAAGTTACTTTATTCTTTTGAGTGAGTCCTCACATGCTTTAATACGGCAAAAAAAATTAAAATAATTCTACTTCTAAGTGTTCTCAGCTGTCGTACCCCGTCCTCAGGGGCCCCTTTGACCTGTGGTATCCCCCAGGGCGCCATCCTCGGCCCCTTACTCTTTTAGCATAAAAACTCTTATAATAAACGGGTTCAGTAACATTTTTGGAGAAATAGTGACTCTAAAATGAGCTCAACCAACAATTACGGGCTTAAATGTCCTGAATCCGATATAAAGGGAAAAAAGGTGGCACAACCAGGAAGTAACAAGTCTCCGCCAAGAAGTAGTCGCACACTTAAATATTGTTTTCACGCTCACAAATAAGACATTACATGTTAATAACATGTTATTAACATGTTAATAACCTGTTAAGTAGGGAGACTTAGAGGAACCTGCTGGCAGAACCTTGAAACCGAGCCAAAGCCAACAGATAGAGAACGGTGACGACTTTGTTGACCAATTGAAAAAAAAAGATGATTTTGGCAAAAAGTCAAAGAGTTAGCTGTCAGGATATCATGCTATACGTCACGTCAATCACTCTCTACCTCCTCCATCATTTGCATGTCTGTTCTTTCTTTTAGCTGGAGGCAAACTAGCGCTGATTCCCACCAGGCATGAAACAGGAACAGAAAGACGATGACTCAGCAGCTAGCTAGAACGCAGCTAAACCCAGGCTGAATGATGATGATGATGTATCCATCCATGGACCGGTACCCTGCTGGCCCACAGTACCAATGAAGGTATTTATGAACCCGGACCCCAAACGATCCGGTTTAGAAATCATCTTGGCAAACCCAGCGCTCTTATGATAGTTTGGCCGCCGCAGATGGAGCATCAATCCGCTCGGGCGAAAAAAGCTGTCAAGTTACGACTTGACTGTGTGCACAAAGTCTTTCTGAGCTAGTCGATCGCACATTGTTTGGAAGGTAGCGGCCTGTCCCCCGAGGCAGGAAGGCAACGCTAAAGGAATCTAAAGACTGTCACATATCCGGTCCGAGCGCTGAGCTAAACCTCCCCTCCGCTAAACACGACATGTCTCAGATTCTTCCCTCCGCCGCCTCGGAGATCTCAGATAAAAACTGCAAACATGTGAGACGCCCCCAGCTGCAAACAATAAAGCAACATTATTAGGGTCAACCTTAACTTGACCCTAAATCGACCTTGAATTGACCCTAAATTGACCCTAAATTGACTTTAGCATGAAATGCTGCTTATCTCTCTTGAACTGTCCACCCTCACCCCCCGACCCCCGACCAATTTAATGGAAATCCATTAAATTGGTCCTATAGACTCCGCCTCCAGAGGAGGAGACTGAAGTCTGTCCTCCTCTGCTCTCCACTTCACACAGACTGCCTTTCCCCTTGCTTCCCTGTAGATGTCCCTCAGGCCAAGTTTTACGCACTGGTCCTTTAAGTCATCCTTGGTTTTAAACTCCCTCACGTGAACTTGTGACCAACTGAATGGATGAAATGAGGAAATTTACACCTTCCATCTGTTTTGCCCGAGGAAGAGGAAGTTACCTGCTTGTTTGCTGAGTTTTTAATCTTCATCTACATCTACAACCATCTCCATGGATGGAGATCAAAGGAAGTCCATCCTTTGAAGGTCTGATAAGTTTAATTCATGCATTAGATAATGAAGAGTAAAAGTGTCTCAGAGGGGAAGTTGGGTTCACGCTGGTATATTTTTTACAGTGTAGGATCAGTATCAGGCGGCTGGACGTGAATCTTCACATGGGGTCTCCGCTGACCTCCTTCTAACTCCTTTAATACCATTAAAACTGATAAAAAGTCGGTTTTCTAACAGATCAAATGAACTCAGGGGTTAAATTTAGAGTCGCTGTGGTCTTTGAAGCAACAAATTCAACAAAATGTGTTTTTATATATGTTTTTATGGAAGTTTCATTAACCGTAAAGGTACCTTAAAAGCGGACAAAAGCTAATATTCTTAGCGTAGACTATCAATCAGTCAACCTTTATTCATATAACAGATTTTAAACTGTTTTCATGCTTTTCAGCGAAGCCAAAAAAGATTTTTTTTTTTTTTTTTTTTTTCATGAAACAAGTTTTTACGGAAAAAAAAAAAAATACGTTTAAAGTTGAAACACGATACCAAAATGAAAATCAAAAAAGGGCATTCCAGGAGAAGTCCGATAGAACAAATGTGACTTTCAGTCTGGGTAAGTGGAGGAGAATGGATGGAAGTTTTCTCTCTCAGCAGGATTCTGAATCAGCTGTAAGCGGCGGATGGTTTTCTTTGGCCCGCCAGATTGGCGAGCGTTGGAGAAGCCGAGGCTGCCGGTGATCCAATCCTGCGGCAGTCTCTCTGCGGCGCTCAGAGCGGAGGAATGATCTCACTCTAATGATGTTCTTCAAGAATAATAAAAATGTCTTTCTGTCACAGAGGTGAGTAATTCCACTCAAATCTCATAAATCAGAATCTGCAGAAGCGGAAACGCCGACAGAAATACTCACACACGATAAAACACGGGTCCAACGGAACAGCCACCAGCAAAAGATGAAGAAATGCATCGGATCATAATAGAGTTCTTACATCGGATGACCCTCCTGGCAGAACCCTCCCATTTATCAGGGCTTTGGACCGGCACCAGATGATGCTGGGCATGGACCTTTCCGGACGTGCTCTGTACGATTAAAGACCGATTTACTCATGCAGTGAGTCTCAGGTTTGCCGGGTCGTCTGACGGCGTCGGCCCTTTGTCGTTCGGGGGGACGACGGCCGATGAGCTGCTCGCCTGCAGGGGTCGGTTGAGTGGAATGTTTTCTGTCTGGCCAGAAATCTTGGCAGGGTCTCGACTCGATCGGCTGACGTCAGCGCCTTCTCAAGTGGGCGGAGCGTCTTAGTTGCCATGGCGACGCGTTGTAATAATAAAAATAATAAGTTATAAGTAGTCGTAAAGTAGAAAGTGCAATTTGTGGCTAATAAGAAAGGTAGAATAAGAGATATTGACAGCTGTCCCAGTGCTGCTAGCTATCAAGCTAACACTCTATACAGTCAAACGTAGCTCGCTTACCCATAATTCTCTCTGCAAAATAGACCAGTCATGGCGTCGTAGACGCCCACGACTCCAGATACGCCCGCCACTTTTAAAAAAAGAAAAAGTTTTGCTACACAGGATGGCGAAAAAGTAATCTTGTTAGCACGTTGCTAACAAACACGTTTTTTTTCTTCCTCGGAGCATTCAAACAAAACTTTATTGAAAATTGTAAATGGCGACGACACGGCCAAGCGTGTAACATTCGTGACTTTCCACAAACGTTTGATTGACAGTGTGAGTTGAATTGAAACCAACGACTCTGAACCCGATCAGGTTTAGTCCAGCTTAATGGTCCAAACAAAGGATTTCCTGCCACGCCCTCTTTTGACCGGGTCGCTCTCTAACACCCACTGACAACGAGCAAGAGTGACTGCAGAATAATCCGGCACATATATCCGTTTGCGGTACCTGCATGTGATTGTGTGGACCCGAGGTCAGGGACATGATTGACAGAGGAACTGTTAAACACTCTTCACTTACTGCCCCGCCCCCATACTTGATTGACAGGTTGAGTAAACTACAGAAACATCGCAGAGATTAGCTCTTAGCAACAAAGATGGGGACAAAACCAAACATGAGGAGAATGCAGGGTTGTGAAACCTGCTCGGCTCTGGCGTTCTTGAATATATAATCACATGGTTAGGAGAGGGGGGAGGGGCTTTGATTTGTTCATCCATCATTCTCATCACGTCTCGGGCGTCAGAGGAGGATTTTGCGCTTGTATGAAACGGCCAAGGTTGACGAACTACTTCTTCTCTGTTGAAGAAGACAGATTTGTAATAAAGCTTCAGCCGGTTCTGATCCAAAGGTGGATCTCCTCCAAGTAAAACCGCTCCACCGGCCCCGCACACACTTTTCCCACAACTTTAGCCCATAAAGCGGAGAATGTTCCTAATCCTGCGCGGAGTTATGACACATGGTCAGCGGCTTAAGCGATCCGGGCCCGTCCTGAGATGTGAGTGGAATGTGATTCCCGGAGGGGAGAGGGAAAGGTAAATAATGGAGACAATGCTCGGCAGATATGGGAACGTATTGACACGGTCTGACCCCGGCGCTTAACTGATTAGGGGCGGTAACATCTCACAGCTGTTCACCTCGCTGCTACTGGTGGCACCTTTGGAAACGTGCCCTCTGCTCCAAAATACACCAATCCTTTGTTTTTGTTCTGTTTTTTTTTTTTTAACCAGATGTTTAGTTTTTAGTTTTGTCAGGATTGTTTGTTGTGAGAGATTTTTTTTTTTTTTTTTTAAGAGTCAAAGTCACCTGGTCAGGTGACTTTGACTCAGTCATGTGACTTAAATTGTTTGCGCACGCGAAAAAAATCATTTATGTGCCCCAAAAGTCAGGGATTTTGCGGAATTGTCATCGTTCATCATTTTATAGCCACATAGACTTTAGTGCGAGGAAGAACTGGATTGGTTTTATATTTCTGACAGTAGGGGGAGTTTTCCTTCAAAAATATTCATCCATAATATCACAGCCATTCGTCCGATTTTAGCCAAATGATGTGGATATGAATCAAGATTTATCTTGTTTACATCGTCTTTTACTAATTAGTTTATATTTTACTCACTAAGTCGAGCTTTTTTTTTTTTTTTTACAAAAATCACTGTTTTCCAAACGTTCCTCCAAAAACTATTCCTTGTATCATTTCCAAACTTTAAATCAACATAGAACTTAGAGCAAGGAAGAACTGGATTGATTTGGGGAAAGGTCAGTTGTATGTTTCTGACACTAGGGGGAGCTTCTTTACCGCCAAACGTTTTGGGCTATTATTTCTCAACTGTTGGTCCGATTGAGTCCAAATTGGTTTCTAATGACTCAAAGCGAGGAGATCTATCTTCTTTACGTAGTTTTACCCATATTTTAAACTAACAGTCGATATTTTACTCCCTTAGGGCCGTAAATGTAGAAATAACTTCCCATTTAAATTCAAACGGGTCCAATCAGGGGAAACGCTTGTATAATGCAGGGGATTGGGGACTTTTCAGGGATATACCTTTGCGGTCGGGGACGACAGTATGGATCTAGATATTTATTCATAAATAAGAAAACATGCGAGATAATTAAGTCGTTATCACATTACCATCCCAGTACGTTTTTAATAACAGAACCCCAAAACGGGTCGGATTAGTTCTTTATCTGGAATAAGAACAGTTTCTTCTTTTCTGATCCCCCCTCTGGAAGAGAGAAGAGAGAGAAGTCAGGTGGACCACCGGGCCCAAACTTGTATTTTTCTCTTTCCTGCAAAGTTTCTCCTCATTTGTCAAGTCTGCAGAGAAAATATCCAAACAGCAGAACTTTTACAGAGACGTAACAACAAATAACACTTCCAGGACGATTCTCTTCACACCGACCCGATCGTACGCTAATCCATACCTGGAGAACTTTTCCAGACTCCCCAAAACCGGTTTAAGTCAAGCTGATGAATGCACCAGGACTTTGTTCTGTATCTGCTGACCCGGCTGCCCTCATGATTACTGAGCTCCAGCGCCGATCAATGCGGATCAATACCCAATAAGTCCTGCGGCGGTTTTCTGCTGTAAGTGGACCAAAGTTCACCCAGAGAGACGTTACAGAACCTTTACTCTTTCAAACGGGTCGGAGGCGTTTTTACGTCTCGGCTGTTTTCAAATTGGGTTTAAACTAAAGTTTCTCAAGCTCAGTTCAACCTTGGAGGCTGGATACTGGTGGTGCTGGCGGCCCATGACTCCGCTGAGACTGACGATTGGCGTCCGGTGCCCCGGACCATGAATAATATAACTTCCTCTGAGCTAAGTCATCCTGTGTGAAAAACACGAACGAGTAGTGTGAGAAATACACGGAGCAAAGTGTGCAGAGGGATAATCTTTTTAACTGAAGATACTTTTCAGAATAAACTGGAAAATATAGTTTTAATTTTACGAGAAGAAAGTCGTAATATTAAGCTAGTCGCCGAAGAGGCTATGAGGAACACGGAGATGTTGGAGGATGCATGTGTGTGTGTATATGTGTGTGTATGTGTGTGTGTATTTTGTTGTGTGCGTGTGTATGTATATTTGTGTGTGCATGTGTATGTGTGTGTGTATGTGTGTGTGTGTGTGTGTATGTATGTTGGTGTGTGTGTCTGTGTGTGTATGTATGTATGTTGGTGTGTGTTGGTGTGTGTGTATGTATGTTGATGTGTATGTTGGTGTGTGTGTATATATGTATGTTGGTGTGTGTGTTCATGTGTGTGTGTATGTTGGTGTGTTTGTTGGTGTGTGTGTGTATGTTGATGTGTGTGTGTATGTTAGTGTGTTTGTTGGTGTGTGTGTGTGTATGTTGATGTGTGTGTGTATGTTGGTGTGTGTGTGTATGTTGGTGTGTGTGTGTGTATGTTGGTGTGTGTGTGTGTGTGTATAAGTGTGTATGTTGGTGTGTGTGTGTGTATGTTGGTGTGTGTGTGTGTATAAGTGTGTATGTTGGTGTGTGTATATGTGTGTATGTTGGTGTGTGTGTGTATATGTGTGTATGTTGGTGTGTGTGTGTGTGTGTGTGTGTATATGTGTGTATGTTGGTGTGTGTTTGTGTGTGTGTATAAGTGTGTATGTGTGTGTGTGTGCATGTTGGTGTGTATAAGTGTGTATGTTGGTGTGTGTGTGTGTGTATAAGTGTGTATGTGTGTGTGTGTATGTGTGTATGTTGGTGTGTATAAGTGTGTATGTTGGTGTGTGTGTGTGTGTGTATAAGTGTGTATGTGTGTGTAATTGTGTATGTTAGTGTGTGTGTTTGTGTGTGTGTGTGTACGTGTGTATAAGTGTGTATGTTGGTGTGTGTGTGTATAAGTGTGTATATTGGTGTGTGTGTGTGTGTATATAAGTGTGTGCGTGTATGTGTGTGTGTATATATTTGTTGGTGTGTGTGTAATTGTGTATGTTGGTGTGTGTGTGTGTGTGTGTGTGTGTGTATATGTGTGTATGTAGGTGTGTGTATGTGTGTGTGTGTGTATGTGTGTGTGTGTGTGTGTGTGTGTGTGTGTGTGCGTGTAAGACAGTAGAAGAACGTCCCTCTGGACAGCCTTAAAATCCCGACTATATTCTTGTAAAGTTCCAAATTTATTCAGATAATACTTGATTTATTTTTTAGAGTTTTCCAGGTAGACCTGATCCTCCTTCTTTCCCTCGACGTCTTTTCTCCCTCAGACTTGATCAGTATTTCGGCCTTTCGGTGCCTTTGAACCGATTCTGACGGGGAATTTCTCATCATGATGAAGATAAATGGAACCCAAACATCCTGCTGCTTTTCTGGGTCGCTTTCAAACTCCTCCAGAACTTTATCAACTTAATAGGAAATACAGTTATATGCTGTAAGCTGCAATGCATTCTGGGACTAATACATCAATACTGCAGGCCTCTGAAGTAGATCCAGAAAATAAACTTCAAATTCCTCCACAACTATCAGGGGTATATAAAAAAAGACTCTAAGGTCATTATAACGTCATTATAACGTCATTATAACGTCGTTATAACGTCATTATAACGTCATTATAACATCATTATAACGTCGTTATAACGTCATTATAACGTCATTATAACGTCGTTATAACGTCATTATAACGTCGTTATAACGACATTATGACGTCATTATAACGTCATTATAAGTAAATTATAACGACATTATAACGTCATTATAACGTCATTATAACGTCGTTATAATTTCATTTTAACGAAATTATATGACATTATAACGTCATGATAACGACATTATGACGTCATTATAACGTCATTATAACGTCAAAACGTCATTATGACGACATTATGACGTCATTATAACGTCATTATAACGTCAAAACGTCATTATGACGACATTATAACGTCATGATAACGTCATTATAACATTATAACGTAATTATAACGTCATTATGACGACATTATAACGTCGTTATAACGTCATTATAACGTCATTATAACGTCGTTATAACGTCATTATAACGAAATTATAACGACATTATAACGTCATGATAACGACATTATGACGTCATTATAACGTCATTATAAGTAAATTATAACGACATTATAACGTCATTATAACGTCATGATAACGACATTATGACGTCATTATAACGTCATTATAACGTCAAAACGTCATTATGACGACATTATAACGTCATGATAACGTCATTATAACATTATAACGTCATTATAACGTCATTATGACGACATTATAACGTCGTTATAACGTCATTATAACGAAATTATAACGACATTATAACGTCATGATAACGTCATTATAAGTAAATTATAACGACATTATAATGTCATTATAACGTCATAACGTCATTATGACGACATTATAACGTCATTATAAGTAAATTATAACGACATTATAACGTCATTATAACGTCATAACGTCATTTTGACGACATTATAACGTCATGATAACGTCATTATAACATTATAATGTCATTATAACGTCATTATGACGACATTATAACGTCATTATAAGTAAATTATAACGACATAACGTCATTATAACGTCATAACATCATTATGACGACATTATAACGTCATGATAACGTCATTATAACATTATAACGTCATTATAACGTCATTATGACGACATTATAACGTCATGATAACGACATTATAACGACATTATAACGTCATTATAACGTCATTATAACATTATAACGTCATTATAACGTCATTATGACGACATTATAACGTCATTATAACGACATTATAACGTCATGATAACGACATTATAATGTCATCATAACGTCATTATAACGTCATTATAACATTAGTTCATGTTATTCTACGCGTGTTTTTTCGGGTAGGACCAGCAGGACTCTCTGTTTGGACCAGTTGGAGAGACGATGGACCCAAAACTGTGATTTTGTCCACATAGAGAGAATTTGGCTGAATGATACCACCTATGTCCACTAGATGGAGCTTCACACAAACACGACAACCTTAGTCTGTGACATTAATGACTGTTTGCATTCAAATCTAGCATCAATAATAATGATAATAATAATAATAATAATAATGATATGTTAATGTCATATGTTATGTTAATGATAATATAAGATGAAATATAGGCATTGGTAACTTCAAAATCTTTCTTTAAGATAGAAGATGGACTTTTTAGGCTAGCAAAGATTATAATTTCGTACTTATTTTTATTGCATTATGAGAAATGTGTGTAACATCTAGCACTTTATCACATACAGGAAGAAAAGACAATTTCGTCCTGGTCTCTGGATTTTAACCTAAGACGTAGACCGGTATATCATCGGCATAACAAACAAACAAAATAAACTAAATAGAAGTTCGATGATGTGACTTTTGAGGAAGAACAGGTTAGGAAAAGTCCATTATTTACAGGTGGGTACTGTAAACTTGAGTGCAGACAGCAAGGCTTCATGGGAAAGTGAAAGAAAAGTGTGGGAACTAAAATGTGAAAAAGAATCAGACACGCTAGAACCTGCTCTGCCCTTCACTCCAGATGTCTACAGCTGCATTACTAAGACAACCTCCACCTACCTCCACCTACCTCCACCTAGAACTTTACTAGTTGAAAGATTATAAGTTCAAGTACATTCCAAATATACTTTGGTGTACTTTTCTCTTCACTTGTCAGTATGAGCCAAGTGTAAGTATGCTGGAAGAATACCCGATTATTTCTTTTGGTTTATAGACGTTTACTATATAGAACTTACTAGAAAACATTTATTTCTCAATTTCTCCGGATCCGCCTCAATAAAGGCAAAATGTATTCTTATCCAATTCACCTGAAATATCGTAAGAAACCTGATAACCAACCTCACGACTGTCGGAGTTCGGTCCGGCGTCTTTTGCGGTTCAGTGTGCGGTCCGGTACCTCCCGGACGATCGGATCTTTTTCCAGAAATTTAAGTTGGCCGACTGTTTAAGCCGAGCCGCGACTTGACTTTTTTTTCCTCCTCACTGCGCCCGTATGAAGCTGCTACTGGGCGCCTGAGTTGCCATGGCGACACGACAAGACGATAAATAAAAAGTAGTCGTGACGCAGAAAGTTCCACTTGCGAGAATGAGAAACTTTCACAGCTGTCATAGCGGTGCTGAAAACTCAGCGGAGCATTCCGTCGCGACGCTAGGCGTGAACAGATACAACTTAAACGCAATCTTTACGATACATCGTTAATATGCGACGACTGGATATCGGAGAGCTTTTCATGAAAGGATTTAGACTACCTCCTTGCAAAAGGATGAAATGTAATTTTGGAAAGGTTCTTCCAACTCGGGAATGGCATGTTTACATGCAGCATTTTCTTTCCGATAAGACGCCTTTTTCCGATTCTAATCAGAATAAGGACGTCTGAACCGACAGTTGAAATAAAAACAGCCACGACTGTAAAGTTGTACAGTGTAAGTCCAGCTTTATGTCTTTTCTCTGCTGGTTTGAAGCTGATAACACAATCCTCCTCTTGGAAGACCTTCACACCTCACTCATGTGAACACACACATGCACACACACACACACACACACACACACACGCACAAACACACACACACACACACACACAGTTTGGACTAAAAGGCCCACATGTGACTTTATGCATGCTTGTATGCATTATAGTAAGCACACAAACACACACACTTTCTCACTCTCTCTCTTTCACACACACACACACACACACACACACACACACACATACAAACACACGCACGCACGCACACACTCTTGAAGCGGGGGAGGAGTCACCACTAAAAGACTTGTAATTTGTGTTTTGCCAACAAAAGCCGGCTAATCCTGCAGAGGTTTTTGTCGCAGCTGCAATTGTGTGTTTGGCGGGTGTGTGTGAGCGAGAGAGAGAGAGAGAGAGCGAGAGCGAGAGAGAGAGGGAGAGAGAGGGACAGAGATAATGACTGAAAGAGAAAACATGTTGAAGAGAGAATGAGGAAGAGAAAAATGAGCTTGATTGCTTTGTTTTTCATAAATGTGTGTGAGAGAGTGTGTGTCCTCTTGACCCAGCTGTGTGTGCATATCTGTGTGTGTGTGTGTGTGTGTGTGTGTGTGAGTCAGTGGGGGGTGGCGGTGTGTATTCACAGCCTCCCCCTCCTGCAGTTTTCTGCATGACAGAGCTCATTTGAACCCATCTCCTTCTTGTCCCACGCCCACTCCTCCTCAGACCCCTGCTCCTCGGGCGGCCTGCGGTGTTGAGGGGTCGCGGGGGGTCAAGAGGGGGTTTGGGGGTTTGGCTTGGGGGGGGACCGCCACGCTTGTTGGAGTCGTTTAGCTTAAGACGCAGTCGATCTCTCTGATATCAGCCAGGGGGTCTTCAGCGAGTGGAAATAAAGTCACCAACGTGTGACAGGTGGAAAGAGAGTAAGCTAATAGCTTTGGAGTGGTGGAGATCCCTCCACCCCTCCACCCCCACCCACCCGCCCGGCCCCCTCATCCACAGACGTTTCTCTCCGCAGGCAAACAGAAGAGCAAGCCAGTGGGAGGTTAATCAGAATTATGCAAACGCCCCAGCGATCTCTCACAGGGGTCAGGTATCGCTGGGCTTTTCTGTCTTTTAATCCGGCGCCCATGAATCCCATGAGGTCACATCTTCTGGGTCGGAACCTGCCGACGGGCCTCGCCGCGAGAATCCCTCCTCCTGCCGCCGCCGTCTGGAAGCGGCGATCCTACTCTGCATGTGAGCGAGGGCACAGGTGCAGCAGCGGACGTGTGCAGACTTGCAGGCATGCAGAAACGCAACTTCAGCGACGCTGCAGATTCAACTCTGGGGTAAATAAGAGTTTATCAGCCGGCTGGGAGACTCTGACCTGTCAATCAAATCCGTTTCTTGTTTTTTTGTCACGGTGAAGACGTGTCAAGAGATTCAGAGGTTTTTTTTTTATTGTTTTTTGTTTATTTTACCAAAGACTTGTTTTGCTGTAAATATCCACTTTTTCCAAACTAGCTTCCAAAAAAAATAAATAAATAAATTAAAAATGAACAAACATCCGAGTAAAATACATTCTATAAAAACAATAAATAAAAATGTATGAGGCTGTGAATTTTTTTTCTTTCAATAGGTTGACTTAATAATAATAATAATTATTATTAATAATATTATTATGTCATAATCATATTTTTATAATAATATAATTATTATTTTTAATCATCGTTATTACAATCAATAATAATAATAATTATTATTATAATTATTATTAATAATAATAATTGTTATTATTATTAATGAACAATTATACACTTCTCTGACTTATTTTAAATCAGTATTTCATGATGAAATTTTGTGTTTCGTGTATAAAGTCGTTTTTAGACTAGATGCTTTTTGGTAAATCCTGTTTTTAAGAAACTATTTGAGCTTAATTAGTATGTAGTTCTGCTCAACTGGTTTTTAGTGGAGTTTTTTTTATTTTTCCGTTGAACTGAGCTGTAATATGACCCAGTTGCATCATGTATATGTCAAAGA